>WAAG01068070.1:16256-88539 GCA_013390105.1 Tichodroma muraria
AGCACTTGTTACCTCTGCTCCAGCCGGAAACCAAGAGAGAGAAGGTTCCCGCGTTTGAACTTAAAAGGTGTATTCGCAAAAGGCGTACCCACGCTTTCATTGGTTTTATCAAGTGTCAGTAATATACATTGGCCAATCACGGCCAAACTACTACACTGCCTTAGCCAGCCTTTTCTTACAAACATTTGGTTCCTCCTGCTGGTCAACCTGCCCAATTAATTCCACTCTCCAGCATAATAAAGGCTTCTTCTAATAACTTACAAATCATAGCAAGTATGAGAGACTAGGAACTGACTTCTCCATTAATTTCCTTTTGAAGAGCTGGCTCTAACAGAGGAAAGCCAGGTAATGCTTCCCTCTCTCCCTGCTCTAAAACCTTTGAGGTTTGAATTTCCTGCAGGCAAGACAGAACCGGAGTGGGAACAGCCATTCCCAGGGACTTGGCTGGAATTTGTGCTGAGAGGAGCCTGAGCTCAGCCCAGTAAGGTGCTGACAACTGGGCCAGGACTGCTGCTGCTGCTCAGCACCCACCTCCTCCAGGAGGTTTGGGGAGAAGCTCAGCCTGAATGGAAAGGGGCAGAGGTGTGGCTGTGACCACCCCAGGCAGGTCCAGAGGCCACCCCAGTGTCACCAGGGAGGCTTCCCCTGCTGCAGTGGGTCAGGAAATGCCCCAGCTAAACTGTTCAGTGAGATGGTTCTGACCCCAGGCTTTGCCCCAAGCTGCCCATTTCCCATCTCCCATCATTTGTCTCCCTTCCACTGCCCTAAACACGTATGTGTTCCCTACTCCCACCCAAAAAAAGAGAATCAGACTCTCTCAGCTAAGCAGGCTTCAGCTGTGAAGGCCACGAGGGGGACATAAACTAATTTTCACCATTTATCAAGTGATTGGAGGCAAATTTTTCCAGGCAGGTGTCTGTGGACACCAGAGAAGCACTGATATATATAATCAATGTGACCCAATGCATGTGGCATCCTTTAACAGCAGGAACACACCACTTCCATCACAGCAACAAAAACATGGCTTTTAAAGGACCAGTAAAGCTGCACACTAACTATTAAACAAGACAAGAAGAGAAGAAATCACCTATGAGCGTAAACTGGGAGATTTCATGGTGCGAGCAACAGCACTTGGGTAGTTGCTTAATCATTTTAAATGGAGTAATTCTGGAAGCGAAGCAGGTCATCTCACTATATTTTTTGAATTCTCCATCTTAGGTTCACCTCACCTGGAATATGATAGTCAATGAAATTTAATCTGTCAGGAAAAAATATGCTTCAAGTTCACCGAATTTTTTCTTCCTTTCAATTTCCTTTTAGCCAGTTTAGCTACACTTTTGAAGTGGAGGTGAAATATTGTTGGAAAAACTACACCAGGACTAGCTTTCAAACTGACTGCAATATATACAGCATACCTGTGGCTGCAGCTTTGGAAAATTTTGATAAATGAGAGAAAAAATGCAGGCAAATGCCTGTAACAATATTCTAAAGATCATTTTAAGTAAGAAAATATACTTGTGACTGTATTTAACAGGACAAAAGCTATCAGCAAACAGAGAGAAACTGCAACTAGTGCTGCCCCATGTCTAACAGCACTCAGCCTTTCATTTCAAAGGCATACTCTTGCCTGTTTAGGAATTATTTTTATTTACCTAATCCCCTTCTAACTAGCACAAATCCAACATTTGAATGTGAAGCCAGCAGTATCCCCTGCAGAGGCTGCAGCTGCCGCCTCTGAAATAGCATTTCTTTGGCAGTCGGGAAACAGCCTCACCTTTAACAATCTGTTAGAGGGGGTATTCCTGGGGTGCAATCTGTCCTGGTCTGTATGTGATCATTGCCCAATTTGTTCTTATTATGTTATTAGTGCTGAAAGATGTTTTCCATTAGAGGATGCAAGATTTCAAGTTCTTACTGGCTAAAAGAGGAAGTTAAAGGCTTTCAGCTTTTAAGGGAGAGACATATTTGCAAACATTTAGTTTCTATGGAGCAGAACTCCTTTGCACAGTAGCTTTACTGTTTGGATTTTTGGGTGTCATACATGAAATGAAGCTCCCAGTCTGCCCAGGATCTTTCAGCATCAGCCTTAACAAACAACTTGTTAATACTTCATGAGAAGTTTGATCAATGAATTTGAAATCATAGTTTAAATATAAGACTCACCAACACCAGCATCAGCTATGGAAACAGCTGATTCACAGGAGGGGTGGCTGATGCCATATATTTCATCAAACATTGGTTCCCAGCCCAGAGGAGGTCTGGTGGCAGAGTCCAGCAGCTGCTCATTTCATTTTGGTTGCTATCTACTGCTAATGTGAGTGGAGTTTGGGCAAACCACAGCCCCAGGCAGAGGGTGTCCCCCTCCCAAACGTCCTCTCACAGCCAGCATCTGCACTTCCAGGCACACTCACAAAGCCAGACCCTTGACAGCCACAAACAAAGCCTTTTGCATTTCCCTGCAGCTCTTCAGGGCTGAGATTAAATGCACTGGGTGCTGCCTGCTGCCTGCATACTCCTCCCAGAACTGCAAGAGCTGTGAGCCTTCAGCTTAACCTGGCACTTACCATCAGGTGCAAATCAATGAAACAAGAATTAACATGTATGTTCCTAACTTGCTGAGGAATTGCTTATTCATACTGTGAGCTGTCATTTTATTTTACCCAATAAGGAAACAAACTCCACATCTCTACGTCAATGTCCTTTAATTTGCCTGTAGAGAAACCTGTACTGGTAAAGCACAGATGGCTCCAAGTCCTTCACAAAGATGTACAGTCTCTCATTTTACAGATGACAGAGTGAGGTGACTGCCTCCAAGTCTAGAGAAGGCACAGAACTAGAACTCAGATCTCCTAAATTCTTCGTTTTCCTGCTACATTCATGATGGACAGACAATTTGGTAGCAATCCTGTAGGAAGCCATCTTCTGCCAGTTGTTAGTGTAAGTAATCTTTATAAGATATAAACAATTGGCTTTTAGATATCTATGACGATACAGCAGACAGACAAAAAAAAACATCACATCAATAGCAAGTTTTAAACTATTCTAAGCAATATGATGAATGTCATGACTTGAGAAACGACAAATTACTGACTGACTCGTGTGCTTCATCTTCAAAAGTGATTTCACATCACTTCAAGTACTCCCAAATTAATAGATTTCATCCCTTCAGAATTACACCAAAAGATCATAGAATCATTAAGGTTGGAAAACCCCTCCAAGATCATGGAGTCCAGCCGTTTCCAGCACTGCCAAGTCCACCACTCAATCATCTCCCTCAGTGGCACATTTACACACCTTTTAAATCCCTCTGGGGATGGAGGCTCCACCACTCCCCTCGGCAACCTCTTGCAAGGTTTGGCCACCTTTCTCTGAAGATGTTTTTCCTAATATTCAGTCTAAACCAAGGCTGTTTTCTCTGGTCCTGTCACTTGCTATCCGGGAGCAGAGCCTGACCTCCACCTGGCTGCCCCATTCTCTACACCTCTCTCTCTGTGCAGAGCCACAAGGGCCGCCCTGAGCCTCCTCTTCTCCAGGCTGAGCCCCTTTCTCAGCTTTCTCAAGTGCTCCTGGTAGGATCTGTGCTCCAGTCCCTTCCCCAGCTTTGCTGCCCTGCCCTGGACATGCTCCAGCTCCTCAATGTCTTGGAGGGAAGGGCCTGAAATGGATCTGTAGGTCATAAAAGACCCCAAGAACATCATCGCTTGAAAGGAAAGTTGAAATAATTTATGATGTTACGGTTATTAGGAGTCTGAGTTACAACATAATTGAGCTGCAACTTCTTTGTGTTTCCTAAACAGAAAACTCAGAATGAGGCACTCTTTTAAGGAACCACCCCAGTTACAGCCCAGCCAAGGAAGAGCAGCCACTGGCCACCACAAAAACAACTTCACAGTCATTCTTTGCATGATAGTCCCTCACCTCTGCTGGTGTAAAGGATTAGATGAAAATTCACTTTATCCACCCCAGACCCCCAGTACGGCACGTGTAACCAGTCCTACAGTCTCACCATACCTCTCCAGCATATAACAAACCAGGAAATAGCCAACTCCAAACAATGAGCTTCCATCTCATAGCAAAAGTTATTGTAACTAGTCTCTATATGATTGACTTTGTGCAATTAAACTTCATTCCATTCCCATTAGTCAAGTCTACAAGGCCATATAAAATTCCTGGATGACAAAATGAGAAAGTATTGCCAGTCCTAGAGGAAAACTGCATCATAGCTCAAAAGAATTATTCCCTTAAGGCTATCTAATCCTTCTTAAATTATGACCCAATCATCTTCCAAAACTGGTAACACTTTCTGACTTCGTGTCAGACACAAATTTTATAATTGTACCCACTTTGTTCTTGTAACAAGGTCACTAATTGAAATATTTGACAGGGTTGCTCTTCAGACCAAACCTTGAGAAGCAGCGCTGGTAACTTCTTTTCATTCTGGGAACTTGCCCTTCCACAGAATTCACCGAAGCTTCTACTTAAGCAAGCTTTTTATCCACCTCATAGTTTTTTAATTAATCCCCATTGCCTCATTCCTTAAGAATAATTTCCCTCGAGGAACTATGTCAAATACTTTGCTTAAATTTAGACAGATTAGGTTCATTGTACTCCCCTTGTTTAAGAAGTCAGCTATCTTATCAATACATTAAATCAGTCTGATAAAACCTGCACTCGATGGAACTATATCCCAAGTTATTCCATTTACCTCTGAAGCCTTGATTGCTCTTTCATTCAAAACCTAGAGATTTTGCATATCATTGGGATCAAAGTCATGATTTCATGCATTGCTTATAACTCCCACTTTTGTGAGCATATCTTTTTGGTTATTCTCCACGTTATGGTATCATAACGTGATAGTAGGGGGACACAGCAGCAGTAACCAGAGAGATTTCAGGCAGGATCAAGGTAGAGATTTAGGCACAGTGCTTGGCCTCAGAGAGCTGGACATTAACATGAGTGACTGCTCCATCAGCCCAGCATGCACTGTGGCAGAAGTGTGAGTTGCCTTTAGCATCCCCATCCACAAGTCCTGGCTGGGAGAATTTGTTTCTATGGAGATGTGTAGGAGCACAATGCTCTCACTGAACCTTGGTGTACCAGAAAGTCCAGTACTGCAAAGGTAAAAGATTGTCAGCTCCAACCATTTGGAAGAATTGCCTAAAGATGGGAAGAACAGTGATGCTAGTGAACCCCACCAGGGGCAGGGTCTGATCACAACCAACAAGGAGGGTTTCACACAGCACTGCACACACCAAGGTTTTCAGGGTCAGAATTGCATATAAATGCCATCTTTATTGCAAAACCAAACCTCTTCTACTGTTTGCACAGTAATCCAGTAAAGCACTCACAAATGACCACACTTTTCCTATCCAGATGTCGAAGGAGTTGTACCTCCTGTAAGTCGATGTTCTGTACCCCAGAACAGCAGGACACATCCGCAGGAACAGCATGGGGAACAGACACTTCCACAAAAATAATCCTCCAGCTTCTAGTCACCCTCACAATGATCTACCTGCAGAATTTCCGAAGCTGCAGAAACACCATGAAGATATTTGTATGATCACTCAAACAGACGTTGTGATTTATCTTGATGCAATCGTCTAAAAACATTCATTTTTAAATGAACAGGGCCCCACTTACACTGAGTTTTGGAATATCATTAATTTTTTTCCTCAGTAATTTTCTTCTCCCAGCATCTGAGCATATTCAGCTGACACTATCCACAGACAGCCAGAGCAGTTTCATCACCAGTGGACCCATGACTTTGCTGTAGGAAGTGCTCTGTGATGAAGTGACTTGAAAGGAACAACCACTGCTAAACTTAAAATACAATCACTTTCTGTAGATACTCTAACATCAAGAGCTATATGCGAACATCTAACCACTCTAAAACATATAATGAGTCGTTTCTACCTGTGAAAAATTCTGTGTGCTCAGGACAGAGATTCTTTATGAACTATGGATTGTTAAGAACAAGTCACCAAGAATGAAACAGATTTTGTCATAGCCTGCATGAGCTCAGGAACTCTACAGGTTATTGGTATTGATTTTACATTCAAAAGAACACTACCCTCATTCTTTCAAGAGAGCCTAACTCAGCAAGAAACACAGTAAAACCATTTAAGTCAGGCTTGGAATACTACAATAATAGCAAGGTTTGAGTTATTTCAATTCCTGTCATTGTCACTTTGAAGCACTAAGCACAGAGACGAGTGAGGAAGGAGAGAGATTTTTGAGAGATAGGAAGACTTGAGATACTTCTTGACTTCAGCTCATTCATTATTAATTGGTCTTTGATACATTTAAAAAGTAAAATCGAACCAATGACCAGTTCAAAGCTGATGTGTGTTGATATCCTGGCTGAGAACAATTTGAGGAAAGGTTAGAGGACAAAAAGAGCCCAAGAGGATGAAGTAATCCTACTTATGGATATGCTTAATTCATCTGCATTCCCACATGTGGAAAGGGTAATCAGAGATACTTTAGTAAGGCCAGGCTCCCTTTCTGTCTATACTTTCTTTTAGTCTTTCATCACTTATATTTTTCAAAGCAGGTATCATTGCTTTGGATGCCTCTGGAAGTTTACTAGCAATTTGAGACTGTATGTTAT
This sequence comes from Tichodroma muraria, assembly GCA_013390105.1. Classification (NCBI taxonomy): domain Eukaryota; kingdom Metazoa; phylum Chordata; class Aves; order Passeriformes; family Sittidae; genus Tichodroma; species Tichodroma muraria. Next base: position 22,867 of record WAAG01068070.1, read on the forward strand.
GAGCACGGTACCTTTCATGCTGATGTTTCACATAAAACCCCCAACTTCTATCAATTCAATAAGCAGAAACATTAGAAATCTTTTAAATGTTTTCCCAGTGAACTTTTCATTTTCCATATTGGTTTGGATAATTTGTTTTACACTGACTTGGAAAATATACCCAGCCAGAGAGCACTTCTAAATTCAAACAGAATCTTTTACAGAAGGAATTTTAAAAATCCCTTTTCAGAATCACTATAAGAAATTCTACTTATGCTGTTCAAAAACATTTATATCATTTGCTAAAGAAAAGCTTCAGAGGAAAATGAGAAAACCCCTCATTTTTTACTGATTTTGTTGGCAGCAGAATGTCACCTTCCTACAAAGAAGCCTGATAACAGACAGCTACAGAACTCCTGCAGGGCATGGAGAATCCTACAGGGTTGGCCTGAGACATAAATTTGGGGTTCTATTCTTTCAAACATTTCCTATTTTACCTTGGCCAAATCACCCAAACTCAGGCCTTCTAAATTTATCTAGATGCTTTAGACTAATCTACCTTAATAGAATCTGTATCCTTTTCCTCCTGCTTTACTTCTTCTTTTTAAGAAGTAAATCCTTATCCCATACGAATGAAAAGCTAATACACATTTTAAAGACCATCAGTTTCTCTGTAACAAGTGCCAGTGATTGATAGGAGAAAAAGTTACCCAGGATTTTTGAAGCATGTCTTTTGAAGAATTCTTATTCTAACTTAAGGGCAAATTCATTTCTTGAATAAAGCAGTGCCAATGTCATTAACTTCACTGAATTGCAAGTCTTGGCATAAAAGAAAACTACCTTTCCTACTACTTCTTTGAATGTAATTATTCATGATTAAAGGCAGCCAAATTAGTAGGAAATGTGAATCCAGTTCCATAAAGCAATTTCAGAGATAGGGCAGCTGTACCTTTGCTGCAGAGAACTGTAAAAGAGAACACTTTACTGCCTGCTCACGATTCAGAGCTGCTGTGCAGGGGCTCAGGAAGAAGAAAGAAAATGCTAATTATGTTTCTTTTAACCTAACCCTCCTTTAATATACCTGTTTCTAGGAATGCTATATCCATAGATGGTTGAAGTGTTCTTGGGTTAAGAAGCTTTATTTTTCAGATGTGAGAAGATTGAAGTCAGGTATTACATTTCCTAGCTATTAATTCTTTCTTCTAAATTTTTTTTTCTTAGTATTTTTTGGAGTTTAAGACTTCTCTTAATGAAAATCCATTAGCTATGCAAGAACATTGGTCATACTTTTCCTTCTTCAATCCTGTTCACCTCATTGTGCCAATTCCTGCAAATTGCAAAGAAATCGAGTCATTCTAAGATTGGCACTACAGAACTCCCTGTATTTCAGTGTCAACATACATTCAAGCTTTCAGGGCTATTTTTCCTGCTCTTTTCTACTGGTTTACTGTCTGATTTCCCTTCCTTTCTGAAAGAGGCCAGCCCTTTCTGCAGTTGTTTAGTTGTATATCTTGTATTCATAACAATTAAAGACACCAATGTTTTTAACTTTTCTGCACATGCAAATAATCCTTCCACCAAAGAGAGGAAGGATTCCATCCTGCTCTCCTCATACACTTTTAACCAGTTCTTTATTCAGTGCCATGCTTTACCTTGAAGTTTCACAACTTTTATCTGGCAAAGAAATCTCTCTGTTTCCACTGGGGTTTATAGTATTAAATTCCAAAAAACTATCAGTCCTGCAGCTGGCACTGAATTGGTCACTTACACAACTCCAAGGGCTCTGTGCTGGAGTCACACTCTGCTACCAACACCACTAAGGGGGGAATGCAGAGAAACTGAAACCAGCAAGGAATCAAATACCAGCTTCCAGCAGTACAGAGGGGTGGGAGCTTTAAAAACAAAAATCTGCTTGTGATGAGTCTCAACACATCCACAGGAAAGCCTGGGTAGGACAGGAGAAAGATGAAGGGCTGGCTTTGTGCATTCTGTTCTTCACTTTTCTGTAAAATTAGCAGCAGAAACAAAAGACACCACAGTAAAGCTGCATCACTCTACATAAGGCAATCCTGACTCTGCAGGCTCCAGGGAGAGGCAGACGTGGACAACAGCAACAGTACTGAAGCTCTGCTGAGGTGGAGACACTGAAGCCTGGAAAAGCTCAGGGGATGAGGGGACAAACGGAAGCACAGGTTTGGATTTTTGTTTATTTGAATTACGGATGCCTAAGGGGGAGAAACAAACAAACAAACAAGTCTGCTCTGTACTTCATGAATGTTTTCAGCAGAATTGCTGTTTCCTTTTCCCTTCTCTCCTTTTCTAATCCAAGAGGTATTTAGGAAAAATGTTTTTAAATGGGCTGAATTTCCTTCTCCTGCTGCTGAAACAGCTACTAGCCTAACACAAGGCTTAGCTTTTAATTTTAACAAGCAAAGTATGCAAATCATGATTATTGTGTCTGTCTTGCTGCATTAAAAATCTCTCATACTATGATTGCACATTTTGAGAAGTTTTCTTATTAGTAGAAGCAGTCATTAGAGGAAACAGTAGAAGTGCTCAGTAGAGCAGGAGGAAAATGAATGCGAAAAGAACAACAGAGGAAATGTGGACTGGCAAAACCATAAAGCTCAGTGAAAAGAAGGAGGCAAACTGCAAGCACGGCAACAGCTGAGCTAAAGAGGGGTACTGAGGTGTCTTTTCAGATTCTCTTGGGTCCCCTGGAGACAAAGTTTTGTTCAGGGGCGGAACTCAAGTAATCCCTTTGCCCAAGAACCAAAGGGGTAATAGAAGAGCACACAGATTTCACAGTAAGGTGCAGAAGTAACACATCACATCTTCCCCTCCCCTCTCAACTGAGTACAGAGGCCAACATCAGGCACACATTGTCCCCAAACATCTGAACTACCTCAGGAGTTCCACAAGGACTCTGTGAACTTGGGAGTGGAACTGTGTCTTTTCTTTCAGAGCACATGGCAGAATATCCATGAGAAAACTTTAGGAATAGTGTCTCCCTCCTGAATGGGGAGGCTTTTATGTAAGAGACAGCCGTAGCCTGAAGTACAACTAAGCAGATGTGTGGCCTTATTCTGAGGTTTATACCTGCAGCTACAAAAATATGAGCAAAAAAAGTCTCAGGGACTGAGCCTCTCCTTCATACCCAGACGGTTTCATATTCCAGACAGCTCCCCCTGTACTCTGATCACAGCATTAATCACAAGGGCCCCACAGCTAACAAAATATCCTCTTTTTCCAGAGGAACCAAATGATCCTGAGAGGTCAATAGAAGGAACAGCATGAATCACAATAGCAGGCAATTACATCTGCTGCAGCATCAACAAGGTGCTCAGAACACCAGAGGGTGGTTGATCACTGGCTTGGGCAGAAGGATAAAGGAGCTCATCAGTGCCAGGAGGTTTCTGGCAGCTCTGGCACAGCCCTGGCTGCAGGTGCCTGGCGCTGGTCACTGTCAGTGGCAGGATTCCCTCACAGAATGCCAGCAGGGCCAGCGGGCAGCCAGAGATTTCTGCTCAGAGCTCTGCTGGGACACCGATGCCCCGATGGGGTTAGGATTTACTGGTTTGCTGCACGCTGAGGATGTGCACTGCGAATTTTAACCACACTCATTTGCCAGGTTCTGATTAAAATCTTTTCTTGAAGTCTGCTCTCTTCGAGTTAACTTCAGGAAGTTCTAATGAGGTATTAGACTGCTGCAAGTAGCAGTAAGCAGTAGCTGAGTGTGACTGAGCCATCCAGAGAAACATGAGACACAGCTTTCACAGTCCCAGCCTGCTCCCCTGTGCTGTACTGCAGCAGAGCTCCACCTGCACATCCACCTCCACATTTCCACGCCCTGAGCAGAAATGGAGACTTGCTATCCCACCTCCCTTGCAAACTTTTCTTCTGCATCAAGAAAATTCAGCTAAGAATCTTTTTGCACATAATATCATTCTGCTTAAGCATCTCTCACAAAAGAACATCCTTGCAGTAAGAATTGACAAGATTTCCGTATGGTTTGCAGAATCAAGAACTAACTTTTGCTTTCCAATTCCAACAGAAATTCCAATTTCTAAATGAAAAGGTACCTCTGAAAGCAACATACAGACATTTTTCACTTCTGAATTTCTGCCTCTCTGCTCCTCTTCTTACATGCTGATAAATTAACTTGTCCTTGTCATCTTATTAGCCAAGAAATTCTTGCAATATCTTAGTTACATAATTTCTGCTTTTTCCTTTATGTTGCATATATCAGTTTAGACAAATAGTCTCCATCATTCATATTTCTTGTTTAATATACATGAAATATCAGTAATAATCATCATCTCACACACTGTCCAGATGTTTTTTGAAAATAAATTAATGGCAAACTGTTGAATCTCACTAAAGGGAGATTTTGTAATTTTTATTAGAGCATGCAAGTAACTGTAATTACTTATGCCGCAAAAAATAATATTAAAAAGTATTTTTGGAAGTCACAGAGCAGAAAATTTTTTTTATTTAAAAAAAAATAAACCATGAAAATATATACAGGAATATCACAATCAACTGTTTTCATAATTACATTTAATACAACTGAGAATGAAGTTTTCCTAAACCCCACCTGTCTGTTGATTTAAATGGTGCCCTTCACAAACTGGAATAAATCTGCAGCTTTCCTAATGCTAATCAAAAATATGCAATAGATGAATGGTCCAATGCAGCAAGCATGGTATAAAATTGCAGTAAAATAATAAACAGCCACAGCTTGAATAATGTTCCCAGTTTGATGACAATGTCAAAAATCAAACAGTCAAATACTTTTTCTCCTGAATAAAATTTAGTGAAATGAATAATACTTAAAACCTCATGCAGGTGGCATTCATGAAGTATTTTCCTCATTGTTCAGCAATAACTTATTTTTATTTTTTTCAAGCAAGTCACAGTGTTGCCAGGACATTTATGTGGGAACATTTACCTTCAGGTATGCTTGTCAAAAACATTATTTCTCCACAAAATAGAACATTGTAAATTGGATAGATTATTTCTTGAGGGCAAGGAAAATAATGTTGTTTACTGCTATTTTTTCTAGGTTTGTACATATAATAAGACTCTGAAATTAGCTCCTTGGGATAGTTAATGAAGTCAAGTAAGTCCATTCATTGTTCAGCAGAAGCAATAACTTGTTTTAATTCCATTTAATATAATTTTGCCTGGATTTTTTTCAAAATAGACCAATTCCACTCCATTCTGGGGCAAATTACGTACTCTGTGCACATACTGAGCACGCCTTGATAACCAGAGAGCCCATTACATGTTTAATAATTGACTATTCAATAGAGCATTGATGCATTTTTGTCTGGAACTAATTCACCTTTGTCTGTGTATCAAGAAGAAAGTACAGTGAATTACAGATATGGTCTTGAAATGTAAAGGCCATATGCTTTATTCATCTCAGGTCTTCTAAACTCCATATTCATGACAGGCACTGCTTGAGAATTAATATCCTGGCTTGGATATGCCAGTATATATACAATATGATTTATTAGAGCAATGATTCATTGAAAAGCACCTTGAACCTCTCAGGGAGACAGTGCCTTCTGTAACAGGTTTGACCTCCCAAATAAATCACTGCTGCATTTGCAGAGAGGTATGTGACGTGTCACACTAACAAACAAGCCTGGTGGTTACAGTACTTAAAATATCAAGCTTAACAATCCCACCAAAAGTTTAAAAAATCCACACACAAATGTCTCTGGGGCAGAACAGTAAGCACAAGAAGGTCCCCACTTTTCATGCAGAGCTGTCATCCCATCACTGCCAACTTAGGAAGAGAAGATCTAAACAGAGGGCTTATTCTCAAATGCAGGATGTTTCATCTCGCCAAAAAATAAGCATCTCCACCACCTCTGTTCCCACCAAACAATTCTTACCAAGGCCAATCAGCCTGGCTGGTTTCAAGCATAAACTCACTGATCTAGGTCTCATAACCCCATTGAATTCACCCCAGTTTGAAAAGTAAGACTAAAGAGAACAATCTCTAAAATTTTCAACAAATGGCATTCAATCTCAAGGAGAAAGAGTGGTAATTTTTTCTCCATTGGGAAAAATTCTCTCTCAGCTGTACAGCACCCAAACTGCTTTACCATGTTTGAAAGCTGCATATCTAAAGGTGAATTTGTTGTATATTATGCCATTCAAGCCAGCAGCTTCAAGAGCAATAAATTCATATACAAATTATTTTTGTCACTTTGCCACAACTGCGCTATTGGCCCAAAAGTGCCTCTGAATTTCCTGTGACTATAAACAATCCCTCACAAGTAAAGCAGCAATGACCTGAAGTAAAGCATCTGTTACTTTCATAGTGATTTGTAAAGTCACAAATGTAGATTTGTCACCAACCAAGTCTGGTGAAGAGTTGATAATCTCACCTGTTACACCAGCTTGTAACTTCTACAGGCTGACATAAATCTTGTCATGGAAAAAACCTGATCAAGTTCAATTTAACATTTTAAGAGATTTCAGATACAGACTCTGGTATTACTTTACCATACTTTATCTTAAGAAGCGTTTATCTTCAGACCACTACAGAGCAGAAAACCATTTCAGACATCTCTTTGCATCTTGCCTTAGTTTTTGCCATCTTTGCAGCCATTCCTCCGATATATTTGGGTTTCATCTCTAAACTTCCAACCGTAACAGACTTTTCCCAGTACTTGGCAGTTACTTGTTTTCCCTCTGAGAGTTTAAGAAATCCCTTAGAACACAAAGCTCCCTAAAGATTTTTATCCACCAATACACAGCTATGTTTTGAGAGGTATTTACCAAACGAGGTCAGAGTTTTGCCACAGCTATGACAGACCCCATTAAACTGATCACTCTGCAGAGATCCCAGATGAGTGCACTGCCCCCAAAGCCCCATCCCAAAGGTGCACTGTCACAGCAGTCACTCACTCACACAAGCCCAGGGGATCCCCAACATTTGTTAAATTCTGCTTGAGGGACAGCTGCAGACACGCCCTGGACTGGATAATTGGCCCTACACTGCTGCTATCAAACCCCAAAGCAAGAGTGTTCTGCTAAATAAGTGCTTTTTTCACCCAACCACCCTGTGGTTGCTGATGAGCAACAGAATTTCTTCACATCTCGAGAAAGAATTTCAAGTCATGTGAGCTACAAACCATTGGCTCAGCTCTGGAGGTGGGGCCACTGCAAGTACTCAATTCTTCTTTAGGTCTGGAGGAAAAACAAAGTAAAACACTGAAAAGACCTGAACTAGGATTTTTAGGAATCTACATTCATTGCTTTCTAACACATTTGAGATGTCTAAATTTCATTTCCCTGCGGACTGTGGGTTTGTCTACACAGCTATCCAAGTGTTAAACAGCTTCATTTGTGATTGGATGCTGGTCTGTGATTTTATTTTATCTTTTACTGGTGGGGCCCTCAACAGGCAAAGTCAATTTAGAGATTTTCTGAAGCAAACAATAACTTACAAGATGTGAACTAAATTCACGGTCCAGTTGAAGTGTTGGGAATCTCCCCAGTGATGTCTCCACATGTTTAATGTGGTTCTGCTGTAGTTGGGAATATTTCCACTCTTTCACACCCTTCTTTGTTGAGAATATCTTCAGTAAGCACCACTGAATTGCAGTGATTTATTTACTTCATGTTTATTTAACAAGATGTGCTCTTGACCCACTTGTGTGGCGTTACAGCCCTGACAAGCTGCATGCTCACAGCTCCACTTCTGGTTTTGTTGGGACTGTGATCACAGACACATGGGCAACAAAGACAGTGGACATGGAAGATCTTAATTACAGAACCTCTTTTTCCTTGGTTTTTTTCTTCAGGACAACTAATAATAATTTATAACACAGACAGCTGGTTTTTTTCTGTTCCCACACAGCTGTTATGTTGTCACAGCATTCAGTAAAACACATCTAGTGAAAAAGCTTTCCATTGATGAGTTCAGGAGACAATGATGGGTCTGCATTAGCTGGAAAATTACCGACATTTCACAGCATGAGGGATGCTGCTTCCTAAGTGGGTACTTCACCTTTTAAAAGGCTCATTACAAGCTGGGCTGTAGGCTGCACCATTACACTCAGCTTTTGTCTCTCATCCACAACAGCGACAACCACCTCCACTGCTCTCAGCTCCCGAGACACTTCAGCTGCTCATGGCCTCCAAGGGGTGAAAATAACCTGCACTTTCTCGTTCCTGAGTTATTATTCTGTGGTTTCCATAGCTGGCTCTCTTGGTTCTCTGGATGCTGTCTAAATAAGTCAAATGCCCAACCAGGACTAAAATGAAAATGCACTGAGAAATATGTGTGAAAGGAAGATTTTTATGAAAAAACTCCTATCTTTAATGAAAAATAGACCAAGCTATACTTATCATTTCTGTCTCTCCTCTAAATATGCATATATTGTCAACTGTTAGCACATCACAACCAGATAGACTATTTTGCAGTAATAACTACCAATGACAGTTACACAAGATTTTATAGGTCTCCTGAAGGAAAAAAGTCTTGACACAGCAGTTATGAAATGTAAAAAAAAAAAAAAAGCCACAAAACCAACAAACCAACCAAACAAAAAAACCTCTTAGGTCTGCTTTCCCCAGAGCTTCATATACAATCTTTTTCTCTGCAAGGGTTTATTTCAGCAGTGATCTCTGCAGGAAGAAGAGAGCTCCAGACAAAGTCAGGCACTGCTGCTGGATTCTGAATTGCCTGTGTATGGGCAAACCAATTAGTGACTGGCAATAAATCATCAGGTGCAACTGAAAGGAACCTGCAGTCTGGCTCTCCCTTCTCAAGAGGCACTTATCTTCCCGTCCATTGCTTCTAGAACTTGAAACTCCTCTGCAGCTGCCATCTGGCATGCGAGTGTGGATCTGGGCCTAAATGAGGAATAATAAAGACAGATGGAAGCCTTGATGCTTTGCATTGCACAATACAGCTTTGTAAAAGATCCTTTATATTAAATAATACTGAAAACAAGATTTTAAGCATTATGACTATGCTTCATTGTGTTATTTCAAAGTTTATATAAAACAGATTAAATAATCTTCTAGCCAAGTCACTAAAAACTGAACTAGTGAGGCATGAGAGAAAAAGATCTAGCTGACAAAAATAACAGAAACCATAGTCAAAAAATGGGTAAAATGTGATGTTTACAGCACATCTAATTTTTACTCTCTAAAGTACAATATTGCATGTCCCAAAAAAGTGTACAAATATGAACAAAAAATAATTTATTTCTTTCTCAAGTTAAAACCATGTTGTGCCTCAATACCCCTTGAGAAGGAGGTATTACTGCCCCTGGCAGTAGCAGGCATCTAGGGAAGGCAGCATCTGACTGGCAGGGAGGGACTGCAGCTGGCCTCCTGCCATGGCCTGGTGACATGGCTAAGAGCCAGAGCACCAGCACCAGCTGGGCACAGAGGCAATTCCTTGGGGGAACAGTGACCCTGCAGTGCCTCCCTGAAACACAAAACCCCCACTCTCCTGACCACTTCATTTGTCCACAAAAATCCCACTGTACTAGCCAGAGATCAGTTAAACAAAGGGAAAAATTCTTTCAGTTTCCTCCTGACAACTCCAGGAGAGGAAAAGGAGGTTCCATGAAGGAAAAAACCTGTAAGTATTGTTTGCTATCAGAAAATAGCAACAAACTTGAGTATTTCAGCAAGGCTGTGTGGCGGTGGCTGTAGAATCAAAGGCTAGAGTACCTCTGTTTCTGAGAGTGGGGAAATGATGTGCCTTTACAGCAATTCCTCTCAGAAAAGCAGTAATGAAAGCCACATATTATACTCAGTGTTTCTACATTACACAATTCAGTGTTACAGAGAAGCTGTTTTGGTCTCGGTCCTTTCTGAATTAGAACAGAGACATACCAAGAAAACAGGAATGGTTTCCTTCTGATAATGGAATTACTTCCACTTTCAGCTCAGCAGAACTATTAAATCTCAAACTTCCAACGATACAGAGGCTTTAGGTATAGGAATGCTGACATTTGACAAAAATGGTGCTGTGGTTTCCAGTACAATTATTAAAAATACCTTCAGGTAAAATTCTGTAGGTTACAGAAGAACACAGCACCACACTAGTATTCACCAATAGAGATCCCAAAGAATGCACTTTTTCATTCAAAGAATGAAAAGCAAGGGGTCAAATACTTTCAAAAAATCCACTTGAAAAAACAGTATCAAATTTTTTATATTAAGACATCCATTTTTAGATGATCTTACAAAATTTCTCTTGGACTCTTATGTGTTGTTGTTGTTGCTACCTCCAGACACAACCCTGCAAATTGTTTTTAATTGCGATCAAAATACCAAAGAACTGTAAGATTTTATCAGCCAGTAATACCACTTACTGTGCTGGAAAGATAATATGGGATGCCATCGGAAACATTATGCAAACAAAACAAGCTATTTTAGCTCCACTAAAATTCAAAATACAAGCAAGTATAGGAAATGACACAAACAATTGATACATATTGACTTAACTTTACAAACAGTGGAGGATTAATGAGAGGGGAAAAAAAAGAATCCAAAACAGTGTAAAATGCATGTCTGAGAAACTTCCTAAAAACAGAAAGAAATGAACCAAACATTTAATTCTGTTCACCTGGGACAAAAAAAAAAAAAAAAGACTGTTTTGATGGTCATGGAACCTAAAACAAGTGAAAAATTTTGTTTATCTCACTTTCTCTGTATTTTATCTTCTAGATAAGTCTTCCTTGCAGCCAAGTCAAAAAGTTTTATGATTGTTTTTGAGCCTTTTTAAGCTGGTTTGACTTAGCTTTCAGACAAAGCTTTGCGCTGAGGTAGAGACAGGGCAGAATACATTTATCTTCTGTGCCTTCAGAGGAATCAGCACACTGGAGCCTGCTTTGTTTTGCTTCTGTACTGCAGTTTAGCCTTTTGATTCTTGCTACTTGCCTCAGTAATAATGGATTTGCTAATGTTTGCCTTTAATTCCAACAGCAATCAACCAATGGAATGATTTTCATTTGCAGGAAGTTAACATTTTCTTGCCCATCCGTATCTGTGATATTTGATGTAATGTTCAAAGTAGCTGTAACCACAGCACTTAAGTAATTTCAAGATAAAAGCTGTGTATTTCCTTTACTTGTGTATAGATGAAGCCATGTGAATATCACCAACGCCTCAAGCTAATGCTCTCTGACTCTGTCATGGAGGGGAAGGGTCAATGAACACCTCTCTCATGTCTCTCTTCTCCATCTCGTCCCAACAGAATTTTCTTCAGATCTGAACTACACATCAGAACAGAGAAGAAGCCAAGAACTAAAAGTTAGTTATTTATTTACAATTATGAGCCCTAATTCTACAGTCTCAGTGTGCACAACTTGTGTAAGACCCTGGGAGTTTTGCGTCTCAAGAACTGCATTAAATGCCAAATTTTCTTACAAAACCTGATTAGCAACATCTGGAACAACTCTGGCTTGGAATTCCATACTCATAGTTTCATACCTTGACATGGGTATTCTGATTTATATTTTACTTAATGCTAATGTAAGAGTAACATGTTCCAAATTCCCCCTGAAACTAGGCCAGGAACCAACCCATGAAAATGGCCCTGTGATAAAGAGTAGAATCCAGTGATTACCCTTCTCTTCAGGTAACTGTCAGGACATTACATGATTCTGTAGCGGTAACTTTGTCTTCATTTGGTCGCTGGAAGACAGGTTTTAATTAGCCTACCTTTCATTATCGCTGGGGAACTCCCTGTGGTCAATTGTTCTTACCTTGCAGAGGAGCATCTCAGTGCTTCAGCTCTTGCACACCTTCTTGTCTAACACCCATGCCTGCCCACATATCCCTTTTACACTGCTTCACTTCAGACATGGTTTGCAGTTTCACCCCCTTCCAGAGGGCTTAGTGGAGAACAGCTTAGGATCACACCCAGCCCTCTGTCTGTTACCTTCAGCAAATTATTCTTAGTTCTAAAGCATTTTATTTATTAAACAGTTTCTTAAAAACTAATGTGAAGTGGAAACTTTAGGTTTAAAGGCAGCAAGCCAGAAATGCTTATTCCTACACCTGTGATTCAGTTTACAACAAAACTGGTGAGGGACAGAACCTCAGCCAGCACAGAATGGCTCCCACTGGTATTAGTGGAGCGACATTAATTTGTGCCCACTCAAGAGTTCATCCTTAGTTTTTCAACCTGATGCACAAGATTTAACCTTTGGATTGGTTGTCTTTTCCATAAATTAAATGTTTCATTTCAGGGAATTAAAATGTTTCATTTTACAGGGAATCTTATATATTGAAAAAACACATACCAGTAATTCAAACTCTAGAAAGAGGAAGTTTTAATCCTAGCTACTACTTTTCAGAAAAAGCTTTATATGTTTAGAAAGCCTGGTCAGCTAACATAAGTGGTGCATTATGCACAGGATGTCAGTGACAAAAAGTTTTTTAAAATGGACTTTTGTCTCTCAAAGGGAGTTGGGGAACTGCTTTTTCTACAAAGTTCTAGATCCTTTTGTAAGAAAGATTATTTATACAGACACATTAGTTCATTTCAAAACTGCCAGTCTGGCTTTTCATCATTATATAATCCCACAGCTTTTAAAAGTTAAGCACCTACAGTCTGGACTGCTTATGTATAAGAAATTGCTTGTTTAGTCCTCGTCCAACATTCTCCCTGTTTTAAACAATGACAAAAGTCACCCTGAAACTAACAATAATAGTTCCCTAATATCTCAAATTGCAAGTTGTAGTCTATGAAAAATGAAACTTCATGTGAACAGAACAGGGCCAAAGACAAGCATGGAAATGTCATGGAAAAATACACAGCCACACACAATTTTAATTCAGTTTCAGCACTGCCCACACTGCCACTTTATCCCCCTGAAGTTAAACCTCAAAAGTGCAAACTGCTCCCAGTCTGAATCTGAAGCCCCACTGCAAAAGCATCTCTTGGCCAGCCTTCAGCAAAGCAATGAAAGATCTGAAGTACATCCCATGAGGCTTCATCGTTTGCATGTGCATTTCACACAGCAGAGCTTAAAAATGCATTCCACAATCCCATTTATCTTTTACTATGTCAGACCAGAGGAACATCTGTGTTTCCCTTCAACAGTACAAAAACTAGGATGTTTGTGGTGGACTCTAAACCCAACTGGTGACATTCTGACATCTCAAGGAACTGGATTTTATATGCCTAAGAGTTAAAGAAGAAAATGATTTAAAACTCTGTGGACTTCACCTTTTGCAAAATCGATTTAACACGCTTTCCACGACATTGGTGTATTTTGCAAAATGTTCCATAGCTGATGGAGAAGGAGATGACTTTGTGAGGCCATTTGACACAGAAAGAGAAAGCTGAGCTTCATGAAAGGAATAAGATGACTGTGTTTTTACAAACACACTGTGTGAACCTGCTTGTAGACAGGGCCAGGGACTTGCACACAGGCAAGTGATGGAAGATACTATCGGTTCTAGAAAACGGTACTCATTGGCACAGACTGTTGCTCAGCCAAGACCCTGTTAAATTCCTGAATTTAGAGAGAAAGAACAAACACTTAATAGAATTATGAACAGTGTTTTGCTATATAAAAGAAAAAAAAAAGGGGGCAGGAGGGTACATAGTAGAGAGGGACACAGAGCAGGGGATTTGGTTCATCTGTACCTTGCCAGAACTTCGGCCAATGGGGAAAGCAAGAGCGTGATGTGGATGGGAAATTAGCACAAAAACGGGGCTGTGTCCCCCAACCATTTGAAAGATCCCATGGGAAATGCCCCGTGGCCTCTCCCTTTAATTCAACGAAGTTAGAGGACTCCTCTGCCTCCTTTTTGGACACAGACCTCCGGCGCTGCGAATTTTCCCAGACATTCATTATATCCCATGCCTCGCAAGCCGACCTTCCCTCCGCTGCCAGCACAACCCTGCGCCGCAGGACCCACCCCAGGGGGTCAACAACGGCAGGACGCCGAGAGTTGGAGAGTTTGTCCCCTTCGGGCGGCACGAGAAGAACGCACCTGCTGTAAGGAGGCACGCGGGGCCAGCCCCGAGCCGGGCCCGGGCAGCCGCGGCAGCGCTGCCAACCGCCAGGCGCCTCCTGGCCTGCGGGGAGCACGGCAGGACGGACTGACGGACGGACTGACGGACGGACTGAGGGGAGCGGAGGGGAGGAGCGGAGGCGGCCGGATCCCGGCGGGCCTCGGGAGCGGCTGCGGACTTGGGCGGGCAGCGGCGCGGAGCGGAGCGGGCACTGAGGGCACCGAGGGCACCGAGGGCAGCGGAGCGGGCACCGCGGGCACTGAGGGCACCGCGGGCAGCGGGCACGGCGGGCAGGCCTCAAACCCGCGGCCGCGGCTGCCGGGCTGGCCACGCCACGCGCTGGATAAACGCATGTCCACCACCATACGGACATACCTACATTACATATGTGTGTGTGTGTGTTTAAAAGAGAAAGCTTTCTTTCCCTTCTCCCCCCTCGCTCCCCATCGCGTGGCCAGGTGCAGTGAGAGTTAAAGAGGACAAGGGTAGATGTGGTTACTTCTTGTTTATTTCAATCCATCTGGCTTTCACCGCGCAGCTTCCTCCTTGCTTTCTCCCCAGCTTTAGGAGGGTGCAGCAGCTGCTGTTTGATTTTATAAACAATGCACGATGTTTGTTTTCTTTAAGCTTTGGAGCAATACAATCCACGTGAGCTCGTTTTCCAGGCATTACTGATGTCTGGTTCCACTGTGTGATTGTTCCAGTAAACTGCCTTCATGCCTTTAACTTCAGAAATGCAGATTTTAGAATTTAGCCTATCTGTGACAACCTAATTAGTGTTCAGAGGATCTCAAAGGTTTTCTCTTTGAGAAAAACCTCTTCAGAGGTTTTTTGTTTGAGAAGTCCAGAGATGTGTGCAGGGAGCACTGAGGACACAACTAGTGACGCTCCTGTCAAAGGGGAATTTGAGCTTGTGCCTTTTAAAATAATTTAATGAGACAAACTGGATTTCGTAGCGGTGGTGATTTCTAAGGACTTCATTCATACAGGGTTTCAGTTGCTGCTGTTGCTGCTGCTGCACCTGGAGCAGGTGAAGCTGTCAAACCCCACCTGCTTACCCTGGCCCAGCAGGTGCCACTGGAGAACTGCCTCAGTCTCGCCAGCCAGCTTCACATCTGTCTGTTTTCCCACCACCTTGCTATCTAGTGCAATTACCACTCCAACAGCAGTGTGGATGTCACTCTGCTCACCAAGCATTGGGCATTTTTCTGTACAATAACTAGCAGAAATGAAGAAACGAGCCATGCAGGGGCACAAACTGTAATGGAGAACTTCAAAAACATAAGAAATGCCATCCAGCCCAGTGAACTGGCATGGGCAGGTCTTGCTCTGTGTCCTGGAAATCCTGCCTTATGCTGTGGGTGGGTGCTATGCATGATTATTTTCCATCTGAGTGTTCTGTAGTAGTACTGCTAGGGGTTTCATTAGCTTGCTGCCTTTTAAAACCAGCTTTATAAGAGCAAATTATCATGATTGAAGATGTTTTCTTTACCACTTAAATTTATCTTCCATTTGTGTGTGAGCTCATTTTCTGAGATTTGCCTTAGGATATGTTAAGTGTGTTTTGCTAGTTGAAAGAAAATTACAGAGATGTTGATAGACAAAGAAATCACTCTGAATGGCTTCTCAACAGGAACTCTTGAAGTTTTAGCAAGAGTTTGTTTTGACAGGCAAGTTGGTGCTTTCACTAAAGCAGCAGTTTGTTTGCTTAAAAATAGGCTCCCAGAGTTGCAGTTCTGCGTGAATCCTCTTTGTCTGTAAATAAATATATTGTGCATTGTGGATGACTGACTTGTACGTGCAAACAGAAGGAGGACTACTGGCTTTACTTAGAATAGTTTAGACAACTGTAGAAGAAAAAAACGCTTATTTATTAATGATATGGGCACAAAGAATAGGAAGGGAGTTGAGTGTCAGATGTTGAGTGATCACTAGGGATTATTGGAGCAGTAATTATAAAGATCATACTGCAGGAAATCCAAGATACCAGGAGGTGGTTGTATTCTCTTGAGCTGTGGAAATGTTGCAAAGCATTGGTGCAGGGAGTGGTGTTGTGTGAGGCCAGTGAGATCCTGCACTACCCAGCAGACACTGGGTACGAGGTGGTGGCCAGTTTGGTCCTTTTTTACTTGTTTTCTGCATGGTTCTTGGTTAGTGGAATACCACTGGCCTTGTAACCAGATGAAACTGCTACAGAGCTCATTGTCATAGTATTGTCAAGTGTTTTATGAGCAATTAGTATGTAATTAATGCCCTTTGTACACAATGGGAATATTTCATTATTTTCCCTAATACAGAAAAAGAACATTAAGGATATTATGCTGTCATTGTCTTTACATGTTTGTTGTTAAGGACAGAAGATGATCTGAAATAACTTCAGAATATTTAGTAAATGCACAAATAGGATAAAAATATGGGAGTTTTCTGTTGATGTGCATGAATGGTGGTTTCTGAATTCCATGTTGCTGAGTTGTTGCATTCCTTGTTGCAGTTCAGGCAATGGGCAGCCTGTAAGCATGATTATTTTGCAGGATGATTAAGAATATCAATAACATATAATATTCTTAAGAATACTAAGAAAAATATATAGGTTATTATCGTGGGAGTATCTCTGTGGATAATTTATTGGCTGGACTCCGGGACCAGACACTCTTGTGGCCCACTGTGGAATTCTAGTTATGAACTTGCAGCAACTCACAGGCTTAAAAAAAATGGGTTGTGGACTTGAATTCACAGGCACTGTTTTATGTGTGTTGAGAATATTATCTTTGAAACCTTATGCTAAGCAATAATTCTGCTCAAATTTTTCAAGGTTCAAAATTGTGGAAGGCAGTGCCATGTTCAGTATTAACTGGAGGTTCAATATTTGCATATATTTCAGACTGCATGAGTCCTATGCTCAATTTATTACTTGTATTTGTTGTGCTTTATCAGTGTGTGCTTTTGGGGGTGAATTTTCTTCTTTAGGCCCTTTCAACTGCTGATTTTCTGTAGCAGTGGGGCAGAAGGATTGGGGATTAGAAGCTGAAAACAGAGAACTAGTTTCATTCAGAAGAAAAAACTCACTCCAAGCAAATGGAACCATAAGTCATGTTTAGGTTGATTTTAGAGGTGTAACTGATAGAGAAGTTTTGTTGGTTCTTCTGTGAAAGGGAATTTCCCCCCTGATACAGCCTGAAATAAAGGCATGGCGAGAGTGTAATGTTGTGCTGTGGTTTGAAGGATTGTAATCTCAGGAGAGGAGACACTTCTACTAAGGCTGCTTTCTCTGGTTGCCACCAGGGCACTTGGAATTTGGGCTACAGGCAGTTTTCTGTGAGGTGACTTGTTCACAGAGGACTTTTTGATTTGCTGGGAAAGTTGCTGCTTGGACAGAGAGGAAGAAGAAATAGTGAGTACCCCCAAAGAGAGCAGGTCTGTCTCAGGAACAGCCCCTGTGCATTGTTGAAGGCAGCATTTGTTGTGTTTTGAGCCATCTTCAGTGTTGCACGTGAAAAAGCCCAGATGATTTTTATTGGCTTGGATCAACTGCTGCTCTAGTGAATACTGCAGTGAGGAGAGGAGCAGATCATGGGATTTCTCTGAAGCTGCAATGGGACTTGTGTTCTCTGGCTAAAAGTCTGGTGTGGGGATTGGAAGGAGCAGCTTCATAGTTCTGGTATGGTGAATCTGGTAGGAAACCATGTATCCTGTCATGGTGTTTGGTGAAAGTTAAATAAATGGGGTGCACCTGAGTCACTGGAATTTCGTAACAATATGACTCACCATGTGGCCCTGAAAAAGCTGTTTTGGAGGGTTACAGCATCATGTTGGGCTGTGTGTAATATATATGTGCTCCCTGCAAAATCCTTTGTGGCTGGAGTAATTTTTTGATGAGTAAATAAAATAGTGCCCCATATTATACATTTTCCATTTTTCCGCACCCAGGTATATATGTTCATTATTAAAGAGAAGGTGGGGATATACAGGTAAATACTTGTCACTGTTGTGGAGGATTGGTTTTGGTGACTGCAAATGCTGGGAACTTCCTGACTGGGGTAACTTCTCTATGGCAGCAGCTCTTACTATTAACAGCATGAGAAACTCTCACATCCAGTCATATTTTTAAGGGATATTTGTGTACTGTGGCTTGCTGTGATTTGGGTCAGCTACTAAATGTACTTTTATTTCCTGACTTTCAAAATCTGTCTCGCAGCTCTAGTATTCTTAGTGTCACTTGGTGTAACTCACTGGTCCCAGTGTATCTGCATGAAGTTATATGAGGTAATGATGTGGCTCAGTAAAAGAATGGAATTGGGCAGCTTTGAACTTCTTCAAATCTAAATTTCATCTAAATTAATCTAGATTCATCCTCACAGGAGGAGATAACGCTTTAATCCTGTGCTAGTATTTGGTTTGTTTCTGCTTTTTGCAGAAATGTTCCCTCAAGGGTGAGTGCCTCATAGCGTGCACATATCAGTGTCTTGTTCTCCAGTTTACTAATTTAACAGCTCATGAATCAGACTGTGCTGCTCAGCACTCCATTGTGCTGCTGATAATTAATCAGATATGGCTCTAATTACTGAATTTCAGCAGAACTTGACTGGTCATTCGTAATATGATCTGTTATTGACATATAGTAGCAATATAGGCACCAGAAAAAGATCTTGCAGGAATTGTCTAGTGAAAATCATAATGCTTTGTCCATCATTGAACCTTTTTTATATGGCTTGAGTGTGGCCTCCGCATCTGAAGGTGACTGCCCTTTCCTGCATTGCCACACGATGTCCCTGTTGCTGGAAGCTTCCCAAAAGGCAGGCTGGCATTTCTGGGAATGCACTTCTTGGCCACGGCTGCTGGTACTCAGGCCCAGAGCAGGGCACACAGACTCTGTGTTTAAACTTTCCTCAGTGTTTGATTTCTCAAGAGAGCTTAGCTGAAAAATCAGTTAACTCTCTTTTTTTCTGTTACTTTGAGTGGTGTTCTAATGATTTAAAACCCCTCAGGTAATTAATACCAGCTGAGACAACAACTGAATCAGAAAGTTTTGTTTCAAATACTGAAAGTTGTCCTAGACCTGTTTAATAGGTGTAGAGTGCACTATATTTGGGCATAGTAAAAATAAAAACACAGGTTTTTTTAAAAATATCTATATCTATATATGTGAGGTGTTTGTGAGTTTATAGATGTATAAGGCCTTGTGAAATGCTTTTTCATTACATGTTTATTTACTGTTAATACAGTCTTGGTTTGTTGTGGGCGTTTTTTCTATTTTCTTTTTTCTTTTCTTTTGTTTTCCTAAGTCAGAGAAGGGGGGGGTGAAGGCGGAAGGGACTGTAAGTAAAACCTGTGACCAATGAGAGGTGTGCTTTGAGCTACAGGTGCAGTGCAGATAGAGAATGAGATTTGGTCGATCAGAACACACAGTATGTGCTGGGTGTGGTCTGTTATGCCAAGACTGAGTTCTGAAGTTTGGGATGCAGATGTCTCCTGCATGAAGTTTGGGATGCAGATGTCTCCTGCAGGAAGCCTGTTCTGTTTGGTGGGGAGGGCTGGGGGCCAGGCAAGGGAAGAGAGTGGTGTTTGTGTGATACGCAGGTTTGAGCAATGCAGAGATTTCAAATTCTAGGAAAAGACTTTGGATTTGCAGACAGGGATGTGGGACACAATTGTTTTTATCGTGCCATTTGTATTCTGGATTAGTTTTAAAAAGCATTGTGGAAGTAAATAGCTCCAAGCACAGTGGATTTAAACTGATTTTTGCTACATTTTTAGTAGGTGACTGACAGTTTAACCAGATTATATCAGGGTTGTTTGTACACACCCCTGCAAGGCTCCTCACAGCGTTGCTTCCTGTCCATTCCCCCTGTTCACAGCTTTGTGAACAGGGATTTCCTGACACAGCTATTCTTCCTGCTCCCTGCTGCTCCCTGCTGCTCCCTGCTGCTGGGGCACTGTCCATTGCTCTGCAGTCCAGCAGAGCAACCCCTCAGGCCAGTGTTGATCATCTGCCTGGAACTGTTTGCCAGCTGGCTGACCCCCAGTGCTGCCTACCAAGCTCCAGGGAAGTCACACCTTAGGACTGGGTGTTGCACGTGAGGTTTTGTCACGTGTTGCAAAGGTTCACCATAAGAAGTTATTTAAAAAAATAAAATCAGCTTTTATAGCAGGCCTGAGGGTTCCAATATTATCAATTGCCACAATGGAAGACAGAACAAACCTTTCTCTCTAATAAAAGCAGGTTAAAAATTAAAAAGGGGTAAAAAAATTGTCAGGTTTTAATAAGAAGAATGTAAATTTCTAGAAGTATGTCCTAGCCATGTGTGTGTGTGGGGAAGCAGAATGTGTTGGTGTTCTAATTAATAGCCAGGAGCAGCTGTGTTCCTGAGCAGGCAGGTGCTGAATGCTGGGACAGGACTGATCTCTGGACACTGCACTGGTGCTCCAGGAACACTGAGTTCTGGAAACAGCTGCTTTTAGTTCAGGGAGCCAAGGGCAGACTGCTCTTTCTCAAGTTTGTCTTTTGTTTAAATTATTTTTCTTCAGGGAGGAGGTGTAATGTTTTGCTGTGAGGATGAGGAGCAGGATCCCTGTCATCCTCCTGGCCTGTGGCTCCTTTAACCCCACAACCAACATGCACATGCGTTTGTTTGAGCTGGCCAGAGACCACCTGCACCAGACAGGTCAGTAAGGGCTGGGAAAAGCAAGAAAGAGTTTTAATGCTCACTTAGATCAACTTTTACTTTACAGCTGGGTTCATTTTAATATTCTTTACTGATATTGGTGTAAAGCTTTCAGGGGATATTCAATATAGAAAATCTGGCATTACCTCAGTGTATAAGTACCATGAGTATTCATGCAAAGAGAGTAAAAGTTTTATCAGCAGTTTGAGGATCCTGTTCATGACAATGACTGAACCTTGTGAAAGAATATGGTTAATAATTTTGAAACTTAGGAAAATCATTTATGTTCCAATTCCATGCTTTTATGATACAATGTGTTTTAATATGAAGAAGAGCTTCAGGTAGCAGTTTTGGCAGCCAGTGGAAACTGGACAAAAGATAAAATGTTAATTATTTATTCTCTGTCTTCACTAAGAGGCACTTTATCTATCCTAGAAAAAGATCAGAAAAGCGAGATGCTGTCAGGCTAGAATGTTTTGGCAACAAAAGAGCAAGGTGGTAACACCAGGAATTTAAGAAAGAATCAGAAATGCTACTGGAAAGCCTTGAACTCTAAGCTTGAGTTGCTCCTTGAGCAACTCCTTAATTGCTCAGGGATTTATTTTTTATTTTTTTCATCTGGCAGCTAAAATATGCACTTGTGTTTCTGGAAGTGGTTGGGAGGGAATCATTATTTGTTGGAATCTGACAGAGAAGTTCCTAGGGAGGTGGTTCAGTAGGAACTACCAAATAGGAATTTGGCTGTCAAATGGAGCAGGGGGAGAGAATCTCAGAACCCACTTATACCACTGTGCAGTAAAAGCAGCAGCTGCATGCTCAGAATATCCTGTGAGGATACTTTGACAGTCATGAGGAGGAATTACAGAGGCTTTTCCAACCTTAGGAATTCCATGATGCTGTGACTTCAGAGGCAGCTTTCAGTGCCATGAATGACGTGACTATCCCTTCTGTGCATCCTGACTGACATCTCCAGTAATTGTGTCTGCTAGCATTTTGTATCTCACATCAGTTTCAAATGCTGCCTAATCTTAGTTCTCATACATTCCTATTTTAAGTAAGATATTTTATTTGGTTTCTGATACTTTAAGTGCAGTTTCATTGCCACGTGTCAAGTAATTCATCTTTTTCCAATAAATCTTGTCATACTGCCTTTTAAATACAACACACATAGCTGTATGTGCCTGAATGACTCAAATCATTCTCTTTATCTGGATTTTCTGTCTACTCCATTTGAATATGGCACTTTACACATCCTTAGACACAGCTAAAATTTTCTGAGATTCAGTCTCTTGTTTTAAAATTGTTTTTTGAAACTTGCAGTGACTGTGGCAGATGCCTTTAGAGTCTGTTAATACCTAACCTCAGGCACTTTTGCTTCTCTGTGATTGTATTCCTCATTTGACCATAAAGACCAAAGAAATAGTACTAGAATCAATGTGTCTGTGATATTTTATGTCTTGTTTCCCAAGTGTTGCCAGTGGAGGATACTTACATCCCCAGGCTTCCACCTGATGCCAAAGAGATGGAGGGCAAAGGAGGATGGTGTGAAAGACAAGATGTTTTATCTGTGGCAAGGCAAATGCAAGGGGAAGGTGAAGGATAATGAGTTATTATCTTATGAATCCTGGGGATATTGTGACACCATTAATGGGTTCTGTCAAATGCATTCCTGTTCACTGGGGAGGGTAACACCAGGAAACAGCAGAGCTTCTCTTGGGGAATTTTCTCTTGACACTGAGAGGAAAATGAGCAGTGAGCAAGAATTAAATGTATGGAAGTGTTTCATTTATTTGCTTTTCTGTAGTGGTTATTTACTTTTATTATTTATTTCTGGCATAATTTCTCCCAGTGAATTCCAAACTTACTACCAGAAGAAATGAATCTTTAAAAGCCACACCAAAATACACAAACAATTTTATATGAAATTGGCATTTGATAAATTTGGTTTAGTATTAATAAGCTAATTAAGCATTATAATTTGTGTTAGTGTTTGTGACAATTTACAGTGACAACTTGATAACAGAAAACTAAATTCCTATTTTCCTTAATAATCTGTTTTAATATGTTTGAGGGGCAGTCTTTGTTTCATTACTTCTGTTATATTTAGTTTTCTGAGCACTAGTCAGTTCTCCCAAGCAGTTCTTAGAGAATAAAAGTTCATAGCAAGGGGAACTTTTTTGCTGCTTTTGGTAGGTATATTTTGAAAAATAAAGCCACTTGAGGGTCTAGAGGATTTTTACACATATTTAGGACAAGCAATAATAACATACTTCATGCTGAAAACAAATAGAATTCCAGAGAAATAGAATTTTAAGGTAATTCTGGACCAAGGAAGGTTTGAAGCAACCTGTAATAACTTATGGGAGAGAGAAGAGAATTGCAGTGGACATTAAGAAAAGCCCAAGGTGACAGAATTTAATGATTTCCTCTTTGCATGCCTGCCAAAACTGAGGGGCATATTTGAACAGGTGAACTTTTAAATTACTGAGTAGGAAACAAAATATTTAGAGACAGTAATAAAATTATTTCCTATATTTTGACAGCTAAAGCTTGTGTTTTTATATGGAAGGCTCTTGTGCATCCTCTTTGCAGAGAAAAGAGGTGGATCTTTTCCATTGTGGATCTTCTCAAGCCATTCCCTTGTTTGACTCTCTGAAGTGTTACCAGCCTTGAGTTTTCTCTTCCAGTTCATTTCATTTCTGCTTTGGAACAAGCTCATATGTTTCACGATCCGCTCAGGTGGGATTCGTGATGGGTTCGTTTGATCTCAGGGTACAAGAGGCACAACAGCAAGGGACTGGATTTTTATTCACAGCAACAATGCACTTTATTGAGTGCCAACAGCAGGTTATGCAATATAGAGAGGGAGAGAGATGAGAGAGAGAGGAAAGGGGCGGGGGGTGGGTAACAGCTACCAACGGACGAGACGAGGTCCTCGCGCGTCTTCCTTCCGTGGGGAGACCTCAAGGGACCACCGTCCCAAAGTCTTCTTTTATACTTTTTTTTGAAGCGAGTGGCTTTTGGCCAACAGGTGGGAAGTTTCATATTGAAACTTGCTCTTTCTCGGGAGCAGCAGGCCTAGTGTACAGTATCGATCAGTGTCCATTTGGACCCGTGTACCATAACAGCAAAGCAGCACACCTGCACCTGAGAGCAATCCTTGGCACACATCCACCTGGACTGGGCCAGAAAGTCTTGCACACAGCCTGAGAACAATCCTTGGCACGTATCCACCTTTGGCCAGGCTGGGCACAGTCTGTTGAGGAGGGGCTCTCTAACTTGGGGTCTCAGCCTCTGTCCTTGAGATGGTCGGGAGGCAGATGAAGGATCTTCAGACCGTCCCTTACAATATGGCGCCAGAAGCTCTTGCCTCATCCCATTTATGCAGCTCTAGGGCAGACTAGAGTCTGAAATCTTTCCATCTCAAAAGGATGTGGCAGACCCATATCATTCCTGGTTAGCATTAGTTCACAGAAAGTTGATTTTTTAATTTAAGATATTCATTTGAGGTATAAGGGAACAACTTATATCCATAGAAATTTAAAGAAACTGAAACATGGAAAATAAAATCATTGTTTAGGAAAAACCTTTTAATAAGGTTAATGCAGTAGTGAATTCAAACTGCAGTTTCCTTGCTTTAAATTAGAAATAAATTTAAAGTGTAATTTCTTTCCCTTTAAATGACAACTTGTTATAGCACTGTATAATATCAGAGTACAAGAGAATAATTGTTGTTCATAAATCAAGTGGAATTATTTCCAATTTCAAATCAAGAGGTGGACTTAATTATATACACATCTTTGCATGATTCTGGAAAATTTTATCTTTTTATTTTGCCTGTAATGAGAATATTTTAAAACAGAGGATGGTTTGAACTGACATCTTAAGAGGATGTTAATCTCATTAAATCTTAATGCTGGTTTTCTAAGTCAAATTTGATGAAGTTCTTTTGAAAATTTTATTATATCAAAATAAATGTGACATTGCTAGAGTGACATTGTTGTGTTAGAATATTAAAATGTCATGTGCCAGTATCAGGAATGTTAGGGGTATTGTTTTCCTTACAAAGCAATAAAGGTAGCATGCTGCATTGAAGTGTCCTTGTTAAAGTAATTGAATTAGAAAGAAGAGAGAGGATTTTTTTCCTCTTCAGCATCATATTTATTATAGTTATTTAAAATACATGTGTTACATTAGAAATAATTTTGTTCATTTCTGTTGAGTTGAAACACTCTTCCTCTCCTCTCAGTTTCTCAAGGCTTGCAGCTTCTGGTGGTGCTTTATTTTTGTTTCCTGGTTTGGGGCCAGAACAGCAAAATCTAACCAGTCTGTTGTGTTAATGATTCTGTTGAGTTGCAGGGGTAGAAAACCAGGGGCATGTTGTCAAATGTATTTAACAGGGCTACAAGTCTCCTTTTAGACTCCATTAGCCCCATCTTTGTGCTTGAATCTTCTGACTTTTCTGCATCACATCGATCACAGCTGCAGTAATATGCTGTAATTCTTGCTTTAACACAAAGAAAGGCACCGTGATTCTGATAAATAACGATGATCAGATCTTTAAGATCAAGGTAGTGCCAAGGTAGTGCCAAGTTAAGTCATTCTTTGCTCTGGCTATATCAAAGCTGTTCTAACTGGACTATGAAACTTAATTCTAACAATTTTGATAGTTTGCAACATCAATTATAACTATGTCCACGTGGTTTAAACTTGTCTGTGTACCCAGCTTTCCTTTTTGGATCATTTATTAGGATAAACATGATAGTGTTTGTAAGCAGTTTACAGAGGAACAAAACATTTGCATTTTTATTTTGTAATTGCTGGGAATAGATTAAAAACAAAACCCAAATCAAGTTGTTCATAGCATCTTAAAACTTTGAAGTTAACCATGAAAGTTACCCTTTGAACACTAGGTGAACTCCCAAGGCCCAATCCACCCTAAATTTTCAAGGTTCTGTGAAGAGGTCTTAATCTTCTCTTTTTCTTTTTCTTTTCTTTTCTTTTCTTTTCTTTTCTTTTCTTTTCTTTTCTTTTCTTTTCTTTTCTTTTCTTTTCTTTTCTTTTCTTTTCTTTTCTTTTCCTTTTTTCCCCCAGGAAGATACCAAGTGATTGAGGGCATAATGTCTCCTGTCAGTGATAGCTATGGGAAGAAAGGCTTGGTGTCAGCAAGGCACCGGGTGGCGATGGCCAGGCTGGCCCTGGAGACATCTGACTGGATCCGGGTGGACCCCTGGGAGAGCAAGCAGGACACATGGACTGAGACAGTCAAAGTATTAAGGTGCTTACACTATCTTCTTCCTGTCTTTATGAAATTACTGACTGCCAAAAATCTGCCAGGCTGCCACATCAATGTGCAGAACTTGCTCCTCTAAAACACTCAGGCAAGCCAGGATTCCCCACCAGGAATCTTTCAATTGCTTTCCCCAGACCTGTGCAATAATCACAGTACCGCCCTCATGTCCTTCAAGTAGTTGGATGCATGTGGAAAGCCTCTGCAAAGTGGTGGGCACTCCTTGGTTCTGCAGGAAAAGTTCCTGCCTCTCATGTTACCTTTCTTGGGTGTAAGTCTCTAAGCAGGTAATAGGGAGACTGTGATCAGAAAGTGAGTTCACAAATGATTCTGTTCTTCAGGAGCATCTCTGTTCTAGGTTAGCTATGGTAGCAGTATTATGCCTCCAGGTCTATCTGTTCACACATCCTTGTAAAGTTTTCTTATTAACTCTGATGGCAAATTAAGCCCAAGCCCACAACTGTGGATTTTTTTTCAAAATCTTGGCGTTTGCTGTGGTTTTGAGCTGGGAGGAGAAATTAAACAAGTTGTCCAAAACTTGATGCAAGGACCTTGTAAAGTGTCTTTTCCATATGGTAATAAGTGCTTATGGAGCAGGGTGTGAAAACACAAACTTCTTGTGCTAACTGCTCTTTGGACAAGGTGCTGTAGAAGGTAACAGATACCATTAAACTGAAAGCCTTCATGGAAGTCTACAGCAAATGTGCTGTAAGAGCTCAAGAGCTCTCACTGATTCCCCATTTTTATGCCTATTTTCTAGGTTACTTTCTAAATGGAAACAGGTGTTCAAGGCTCTAAATGGTGCCTTCCAACAGCTGCCCCAAAAGCTCTTGTGGCTCTGTGTGAAAGCAGTTAAAAACCAGACCTGTTACTTTACAAAGACGTCCATAGGAATTCACTACAAATTTAGAAGACAAAGTAGAGCCTTTTAGATCTGCTTTTATTTGCTTCACTGAGGAGACACAAAAGTGTCCCCTGAGAGGCATCCAGTTGCTCCTCTTCCCCCTTCCCTCCAGGCAGCAGAGCAGGATCAGGGTGGGAGGTTTTCCATCTTTGCAGAAAACTCTGTTCTTTCTCTGACCATAACTGTATGTACCAGTATGAGAAGTCACCAAGTGCTGTCCTACAGTGTTGCCTGGGTATGGGGCTTTTGTCCTAAATTTCAGTTCAGTCAAACCATTTTCCAGAGAAGCAGTTCCAAATCTTACGGATCAGGTGATCCTACTTTGGTCTTGTACAGCTCCAACTGAAATGAGTACTGCTTGCAAGATTGGGTTTGTAAATTATAAATCCACTTCAGAGTTCTTCAGGATAAGAGATCCAGTAAGTAAAACCTATATGTATAATTTTCTGCTCAGGCAAAGTAGTATCAATGTGGTATGAACAGCCAAATTTCCAGTCTGCCTAGAAAGTGAACCTCTAGTTTTATTAGTAAGTCCACAAAACGTTAAAATGGCTGCTTGTTAAGGAGAGAAAGGAGCTTAAATCTTGTTTTGCCCACAAATGTTTACGTGTATTAATGAGCTGAACCAGTGCCATAATCCAGTGCTGAACCTTGTCGCTTGAATGGGGAAGTAGCATTTTGATGAAATACAGGTGTTTATGCTTTACACTGTATTTTAAAATGCAAAAAAAAAAGTGAAAATTTTGAAAGGTGAAAAAAAGATTTTTTAAAAAAGAGTTGGCTTTAGCAGATCCTTGGTAAGTATAAACAGGGAATAATTTATTGTAGAGTTGTTCTTCGCATGCTTTCAAAGTTAGTCTATAGGTTCTTCACTCCTCAAAAAACCAAGGACTAACTGCTGCCTTCACTATAAGCTCCTTCAGGTAGGAAACTTCAATACCAATAGAAAGAGATTTTCCTGTTGCAAGGCAGAGGAAATCCTTATTGTACCTAAATGTCTTATCAGAAGTTTGAGTTGTACATTTAACTGCAGTAGAACATTCAGTCCTGAAACACATGAATGGCCTTTTCCTACCTACAGTACTTGTTTTAACTGAGTGCAATAAAAATGTCACATTTCATCAAAACCTGTGGATTTTGCAGAGGATCCCAAGCAGTTCTGACATAAAAGAATTTTAAACAGCAAGGCTTGAATCCCACTTATGGCAGTGCTATTAAATGAGTATGGAAATCTTGGAGACTGTCACAAGGCTTTTCTTAGAGAGGAGGAGGGAAAATAATGGAGCTGTTTTCCACTTAGCTGCTGTTTGTGGGTATTCCTAGACAAGGGAACAGTATTGTCAGTAGGCAAAGGACTGCATTTGTTGCTCCTGTGAATTTGATTGGTGTGCAGCTATACTACAGAGTAATTAAAAATTGGCAAAGATTTATGTTGAATTGTGCTTGTGCTTTAGCTTTATAGTCACTCAGAGCTTCATACACAGTTCAGAAAACGCTGAAGAAGCTGGCAGATGGGTTTGTCCTTTCTGCTGTATCTAAAGTGAGGCAACCCCACTTGCTCCAGCCGTTGCACTGCTGAGCAGAGCCGGGGCAGCTCGAATTTTGCAGTGTTTGTAAGGTAGCTCCTGCAGGGAGCTCTTTGCCAAGCATTCCTGGTTTTGAATCCCAGCCCAGGAATATCAGAGCACGACACCCAGTTGGTGTGCTTGGCTATACGTAGCACCAGCCTGTTTACAGTGAGGCAGAGTCAAAAGCAGACGTGTGGGAAGGCACAGACCAAGCTCCTGGCACCCGCTGTGCTGCCTATGTGCCTCACCTCTTGGCTGTGCAGTTTCTCTGGTCAGTGGCTGAACATCAGGAATCACTGGAGGCTGCTCTGCAGCCTGTAGGTTCTTGACACATGTGCAGCTAATTCCTGTGGCTCAAGTGTTTGTACGATCTGAAGAGTGTCCTTTTAAATCACTCAGCTGTGAGGCATTCCGAGGGTCAGCTGGGGCTTTGTGCACGCACTGGAGTCAGGCTGTTCCTTGGAATTCAGTTTCCTCCTGTTGCTGCAGTTGGATAAGAGCTGATGATCAGGAGTTGGACACAGCCTTGATTCTCTGTTTGCTTGTCCTGCCTGACTAGGAGCTTGTATCCTTGAAATAATGTTGGCTTGTGCAAATAGGAGCAGTGCTTAGGCCTGGCTCAGGATGGTGCAAGGCAGGGACTGTTCTAAACAAGCCAGGCTGTGCTGATTTGGAAGGAAAAGGCCACTGCCATGAGGTAGCAATACCAGTATTACAGGGGTGCTCCAGAGATCAGAAGTGGTGAAAGGGCAAAGTAGCAGCAACCTGGAAAAACATGCAAAGGGATCCTTGCCTGCCTTCCTGGATCTGAACTCAGTAAAATTAGAAGCACAGCAGATGTCAAAGGTCTTATGAGAATTTTTAGTTTCTCAGAATTGTGATTCTTTTAATTAAAATGAATGGGAAAACAGCAAGATAAAAACTCAGGGAACATATTTTTATGGAGAAGAGGAGGAGAGAGAGCATGAATGTCTCCTTCTCAAAACAGAGCATATGTTACAAAAACACTACCATGAGGGGTTGTATTTAGTCAAGAAATTATAGCTAGTGGTTGATGTGAAATGTAGTCCTGTTTCAGGCAAAAAGTTTCCTCTATGTTTTAAATGTAGTAGCTACCAAAATTGCCATAATGGTAGAATTTCAAAAAGGATTTACAAACCAAGATGCCATTAAGGAGATCACTTGTGAATTCCACAAAATGTAACTACATTGATACTAATTTTTCATGGCAGAACGAATGTACCAAGTTCTTAACAAATGGTATTCAAATCCAAAGGGCATAAAAGTAGACCCTGTTCTGGAATGGGGAAGTGCCAGGTAATCGCTTTGTTGCATCTCTGAGAGGATTACCTCACACAGAAGCCTTTATTTTAAATGCAGGCACCATTATAATGAAGCACTCAGAGCGTTCCAGTCCAAGAAGGAGTTAATGAGAAATAAACATCCCGCAGAAGGCTCTATGGAGGATTCCCTTTCTTGCCAGCAACCAGGTTGGTTCATGACTGTAAACATGATGCTGTGTTTAGCATTAAAAATTGTACAGCTTTACCTGATTAGTAGGGAGAAGATTGAACATAGTAGCTGGTGAGTTTTGAGGTCTGGAGCTGTGTGCCAAAACCAAGCCATGCCAAGTGCCAACGTAACTGCTGGGGCAGTTGTTTTGTAATAGCTCCCACACAGAGAGGGGACCCTGGAACTGTATTAATTCTTGGTTTTATAAGCATCTCTTTAGCTCTGTCAGAGAGGTACATTGTGGCCCTGCTTGTTTTGCAAAGCAGAGAGTACATTAATAAAAAATACGAAAAATACAGGGATTACTTAGAATTCTACTTTCAGTGTTGGACAATGGACAAAGTGTATGGATAGCATGGCAGTGATGCTGCCATGTTGATGTTTGCTGGCCAGAAAAGCTCCTGTTGGCAGTAGAGGCACGGCAAGCTCTGCAAGCAATTTTTTCAGTTTTCAGCTTCCTATCTAATCATCTTCCCTAGCCTTGTGGCTTGCCAGGATGCTGCTGGATTTTTGATCCATTGCCTTTTTCATCTAGTGTTGTAGCATCTCTTGGACATGAATAATACATTTCAGTTGTTTCTGGTTGTTGAGGAGTTGTATCTTTACAGCTGGTGGAGGAAAGAAGTCACGCTTTTCACACATGGTCACTGGAACATTTCTTATATTCTGAATCTCTCCTTTAAGGTGTTTGTTGAAGACTTGCAGATGTGCTAATCATCAAATAAGTGTGAAGTGAAGGCAAACCTTCATCCTTCCCCTTCATTTTACATGAATACAAGGCTGTGAAACTACCTGGTCAATGTTTGCCCAACGCTCAGGTGGAATAATGATGAGTGCTGTGGAAGAAGTTTGAGGAAAGAGTTCTGTGCTGAGGCTTAGGCAGGGAACAGCAAATAAGAAATAGAGATAATAAAGAACAGCAGGGCAAGATGGTATGGAGTAGCCAGTTTCAACCAAGTCTAATCTTTGTGCTAAAGTATTTCTCTTTATTTGCTTCTTACCATTTTTGGATTGCTTGAGTGGAGTAAAAATTCTCCTTTAACTGTGTGCAGATAATATTCAATATGCTTTGAGTGATTATGAGGTAGGTGATAAAGTAATTGTGGCCAGACACATAAAAACTCAAACTGAATTTTTCTTGCAACCTTCTGAAAAGAAAGCCTGGAGTAAAGGCAAATGATTTTAAAAATAAAATTAAAAAAAAAAAAATAAAGTGATGACTTAAAACCTATTTTAAGTATAAACTTTCTAGAAGACTGAGAAAGGATAAGACATCTGCTATTTCCTTTTGTCTTTCCAGTTCTGCCGGAGTTAAAGCTGCTCTGTGGGGCTGATTTTCTACAGACATTTAAGACACCCAATCTCTGGAAGGAGGAGGACATCAAAGAAATAGTAGAAAAGTTTGGTTTGGTCTGCATCAGCCGGGCTGGCTCTGATCCATCTCGGTTCATCCAGGAATCAGACCTTTTATCTAAATTTCAGCACAATATTTTCCTCGTGCAAGAGTGGATCCAGAATGAAGTGAGCGCGAGCCAGGTCCGCTCTGCCCTGTGCAGGGGGCTGAGTGTGAAATATCTCATCCCGGATGCCGTCATCGCCTACATCGCGCGGCACGGCATCTACGCCGCGCGGAGCCAGCGTGGCCGCAGCGCACCTGGCGCAGCAGTGAACCCCTGAGGGGCCACTCCCTGCACGGGCCGTGTCACACCAGCAGCTGGGTCTCACAGGCCTCTTGGGAAAGCTGTTTCTTACCAGTAATGAAGGGAAAGTCCAAATTTCTTGAAACCATGTGGTGTTTTAAATCCGTGAGTCTGGGTGTGGCAGTGCTCAAGAAAATTGAGATGCTCGGCTGTATAGCTTAAGATACACAAAGACAGCTTCCTTGTGAAAATAAAAGAAAGGAGATCTTCACAATAAATATTGTCTACAGTATTACAATAATTTCAGTAATTTCAATAAGTCAGTAAATATGACTTAAGGGTCAAACAGTACTTTCGTAACTTGTAATTCTGCAATCCTTACTTTTCTAAACCAGCAAAATACAATGAACCATAACTTGAGAGGGAGAGATATGTTTAAATATATATTACTTCTAAACTTTGACTTTATAAGACCCTGAATAACCTTTTTGATTTTTGACAATTTGGCCAAGAGATGGAAATCAATCTTTCTTTCATGCAAGTGCTAAAAAATGCATGTGCTACTTCTGCCGCTTGTAAGGCTCCGGGTTCTCAAATGACAGACAGTCCTTATCCCCACATTTAAAGTGGGTTTCTTTTCTTCTCTGATCCAGAGTCTTCTTAAGAGCAAGCAATTTCCAAAGCCCCAGAGTAGACAAAACATTGGGGCTTCAGTTGCACCATATGCAAACATCTGAGAGGCTCAGTACTTGAGCTGTGATGTTAGCAGGGAAAATCCATGCTCCCCTTTGCTGGTTGCCTGTTCTGGTGATTCAGTATCTCTCATTTCTGACAGGAGTCACTTTCAGAGAGTACAGAACTCTATAAAAGTGCTCCCTCTGTGTTTCAGAGTTCTTAAACTGAAAGCATTCATGCAGCAGTGATGTAGCTTTTACCACTGTACAGAGTAACCACTGCTGCCTAACACAAGTTTCCTCCTACCAGGTCCTTCTGAACCCCCAGCTGGCCAAGCATCGTCCACTAGTGGGTGGTTCTCTGTGATTCAGGAGCTTGTGGAACGAGTTAAAGGAATACCAGACACAAATGGCTTTGACTGAAAGGGTCTGTATGATTGTTTTCTTGAAAGAAAGCATAAAGTAGCTGAAACCTATTGAAGAAAGAAGAATTTGGCTCAAAAACCACACAAGATAAGCACTTTTATAGCTTTGGCTAATATCCTAAACTAAAGCTATTTGAAAGGGGTTTTTTTCTGAGTGGCATGAAGAATGAAGAGTAATGTGGTTAAAATGGATTTCCCTTGCACAAGTGATATGAAAGGTGAATATTTCATTCATTTTCAATCAAGGCATCCTGCTGCCATTAGAAATCTCAGAGGTTCAGCCTTTTGGAAGGATTTAAAGGCAACACTTCTACAATAATCGGATTAAGAGGACTTGCATAGCTCCATGGTCTAAAAACGAGGTAAAAGAAACCAGAGTTCAAACTTGCCACAAAGCAAGGCAGGGAGTTGTGTGGTGCAGAATCAACCCACAGCCCTGAGCCTGTGATTTTGGCAATCACCTGAAGCAGGGATGCCTGCAGACTTCAATGGGTACTGGAAAATGGTCAGCAATGACAATTTTGAGGAGTATCTGAAAGCACTGGGTAAGGTTCCCTTCAAACTTCTTGAATGAATAGTCAATAAATGCCACCTGTCTTATTCTTTATGTGAATCTATTTTTTCTTATAGAGTCATGATTCATTTTTGTGAGTATTTTTTTCAGAAATGCACTTTAAGAATTGCCTTAAGCAAAATTGCTTTGCCTTAAGCAGCCTCTACTTTCTTACCATCTTGAAGCTTACATTAACAGACATTAAACTCCATAGCTTGAAGAGGTAAGTGGCGGATTCCAAACATAAAAAAAACCCTCCTATAACTTGAAAAGCGGTAAAATTTTTATATTTAATAAAGATTCAATGCAGTACTTAACGGAATTTTGTGTGTTTTGATGTATTGATATTGTGTTAGTATCTGTGTAGAAACATTGGAGGCCTTATTAACTGTCAAATACAAATGGTATTTTTTAAATATTCTACATAATCAGAAAATTGAAACATTAAGTTATTTAAGTTATAAGAATTAGGTTATGGACTTTTTCAGGATAGGAAGGCTGGTTTGAAAGACTTGGACCTCTATTTGTCTTTGTTCATTTCAGTTCTCCCTAAAAGCAACAAGCTTCTTCTCGTGGAAGACTTTTCTGGATAAGAATAACTCTTTTTCTTTTTCAGATGTAAATGTTGCTGTAAGAAAAATAGCAAACTTGCTAAAGCCTGACAAAGAAATCTTTCAGAATGGGGATCATATGATCATTAAAACTCTAAGCACTTTTAGAAACTACATCATGGAATTTGATGTAGGGAAGGAGTTTGAGGAAGATTTATCTGGGGTGGACGATCGCAAGTGCATGGTAAGAAATAGAACTTTAACAATGGACAAAAAGGAATATTGCTAACCTGAGGCCTTTCACAGAACATATCTTTTAACCATCCTGGTGGCTATTCCTGAAATTATTTCTGTACTTCCCACTTTGCCACAAAGTTCCTACAGTTTTGAGCATGCCTTTAGATTAGAGGAATGCTAATTTTAATCAGGAGCACAAAGCAGTTTTATCAATCAGTGAAAAATAACCTCAGTGGAGCTGTGCTTGTTTATACTAGGATGTTTGTTACTCAAAAAGACATCTAGGGTCACTTCCAGAACCTCTTTAATGAGTAAGGTTTTACAGTAGAGGAAATCCACTGATTGCAAGGTCAGGCACTGCTGCTGAGTGAGAATAGCCAAGTGCTTAAAGATTGCCTGGGTGTATTTATTAGAGCACACACTTAATTAGCCCACTGGAATGAATCTTACTGAAATGAATAAGCAAACACTGAGGACTTTGTTTTATGATAGCTCTGTTTTATGAGCTCGTTTTGCTTTTTAACTTAGGACTGATAAATATATAGATTTACAGGGGAAAAACTTGAGCAAGTTCTCACCTATTAGTTTGGCAGCATTACACTGTCAATATTCTACAGTGAGGAAGTTGATAAATAAAAGAAAATTATCTCAGGAGGAACTTGATAGTCTTGTGATAGTACAAGTCCTCTCCTTTGCAGTTAGGGTTTTTTCATTTTTATAGTTGGTCATTCCTGGGAGCCTGTCTGAACTTCCTGGATTAGGGAGTTAATTGAGAAGGATAAACCTTAGCAATCTCACTTTGTCCTTCTTCTGACCCTCAGCCTGGCTTTCTTGCATGCACATGTTTTTGGGTGACTGTTCTCTGGAGGGATAGAGGGAACAGCAGCTGGTGACATTGGGTTCTTTAGGATGTTGTTTCTGTTGGGAAGTGAAAATTTGCTACTTTGGAAACTCTAAAGGCCTTCAGTTTAGTTAAAGATGCAGTTTCTGTGTTCTGCAAAACCAAAGACGGGGTTAGTTGACCACAGGAGAGATCACAGTTGGTATCAATGCTCCTCGAGCTTTCCACCCAGGATTGGATCTCCAAGAGAAAAGTTAAATCTACTCACTTGGCAATTTTGTGAAAGAGATCTTTCTGCAACTTCAATCATACTTAATTATCCAGGGTTGTTAAAAACTTGTCAGTTTCAAGTACAAATGTAAAATAAAAGTTTGTATCTTCAGGAGCGTCTTTCATCCTTTGCAGGTGTTCCAAGGTGTGCCTTAGATGGTGTAGAAGGAAGTTTAAAACATTAATTTGTGTTACATTTTTTCTCACATGATGTGAATTGGAGCACGTAGTCAAGTTTCCACTGCTTTGGAGAGTTTGTTCATAGTTTTAATTGGCAACATATTATCAGATGGAGAATGTACCAAGACAGAAACTTAAAAGTTTAATGAGAACTCTGGCTTTGGTATTTCTCACACTGAGTCTTTGATCCTGCTGTCTTAATTCTCAGTGAAGCTCCAGTCTCATCATGAAATCTTCTCAGTTTTAAAGAGAATTTCTACAATCTCAAGTTGTGATTAATTTAGTGTCTCAGGTGTTGCTCTAAGTATTAAACTTTGTTGTATAAACACTACTATGGAAAAAATTTACTGTGCATGCAAGAGGAAGACTTTATTGAAACAATTAATCCAGAACCATTTCTGAACATATCTCTCATTCATCAGCAGATAGTTGTGCTTCCCTTTTCCACTGTCAGTCATAACCAGTGAAGCTGGTGAAACATCTACAGTGTGAAATATGTACCAGCACATAGGAATAAGGCACATAAGCCTTCTGTATCTTCACAGTGTAATTTACTTGGTGTTTAGTAAAGAAATTATGAAAAAGTTAACTGAGAAACTTTAAAATGCTGAAACAAAGGCTGAAGTTTCGCATTGCAAGTCTTTGCACCCAATGAATCAAAGCAGATTGAAAATTGGATAGCTCAGATGCAAAAATTACTTTCTGAAAATTTTTTAGTTTTCTAATGGTTCTGCTGCTCAAGTCAGAGAAAACTTTTGCATTATAATTGTTCTCTGCTGTTCAGGCATTTGAAAGACTGAAATGATTTATCTTATGCTATGCAAAATTAATCTCTTTTGACAGAGACTAAGGGCAAGTGATCTGCTAAAAAATCAAGAAAGATTTTATATTTTAAATATGGAAGAGCAGAGTTTCTTGGATAACTGAGAACAGTTGTGCTATAACTGAGTATTTGTCCAAGCATATGAGAGGTGCTTTGGTAACTCAAAACCTTGTGCTCTCTTTTACAGTAATTTTCTTCTTCCATTGAAGCAGGAAATTAAATGACAAAGGCAGGGAACTGGGAAACAGAGAAAACTACAAGAATTTTAAACTGAATGTGGGAAATAATACATCTTAACCATTTAATTATCTAAACTTGAATACAAGTGGGATATAACCATGAATGAGTTAGCAAGTGGGTGTTTAGGGTTCCTTTATTCGATCTAACAGGACTTGTCTGAGTTAAGCCTTGCTGGGGTGGGGTAGGGTGAGCAGGATTTGGGACTTGTGGAATTCCCTCATCAGATCTAAAATACAACTTACCATGTGAAATGTCAGTTAGTGTTTGAAACAGCCACACAAGGACTGTTCACAGACACCTGTTGTGCCATATCCTGCTGAAGGGAGGGAAGTTGTTCAAAACTGATCATGGCTCTGTTTTAATTAACAAACATGCTTAATGTGACACTGATTCCTCTCAGGTTTGTGTTCAGGAAAACTGCAGTGGAACTAGTTGTCCTGGCCATAATTTGATTTATACCACTGCAAGGTCAGAATAAAGCCCTGTTACAAAATCACATGGTTTGTGAAGCTTATTTAACTATTTAGGCAGGTTCCTGTGTTACACAAATGGAATTCACAGCTGTTAATCTAGTTCTGAGCAGGTTTGGGAATTAAGGCTTTGCTGCCAAAAAAACAACAGCCAACAAACGACATTCCAGTTCATGGAATTGCAGGAGGAATCTCCTGCAGGGTGAGAAGATTCAAAATAAATTGGGCCTGTCTAGTAAGATGCAAGATCAGCAATGTGTCTTTACTCAATCCCTCTGATATAGCTGTTATATTTGTTTACTCTTCCAGTCCTGCCCTTTTGGGCTTGCAAGTATTTTCTCCTATACTTTGGTGGAACAAGCATTAGTCTAGAATCACTATTGCTGGGGCTGGTCTTCTCTCTGATTCAGTGCCTCCTGTCTCTTTGCAGTACTGTAATTTCCCCAGCTCCTCTCTGGCATAATCCCTGATTTTTTTATTTTGGGGGGGAGGGAGGAGTAATTTAAGAGGTAGACTTTATGATAGTTTTCTGTTGGTATTTCTGGCTCTTTTCAATCTGCTCTCAACAAGTGATGGAGAGAAGTCCTCCAGTCAACCCCTCTGAGGCTCCAGAGAGCAGAAGTCCGTCCTGGGTCTGTCTCAGGCTCTGTCAGAATGGACTCTGGTCCCTTCTGTCTATGCCTCAGTGAGGAGGAGAAGTTTCCCTTCTCCTACCTTGTCCCACCCTGCTTGTACCTTGGCCATTAGCCACTGCCCAAGT
Organism: Tichodroma muraria; assembly: GCA_013390105.1. NCBI lineage: Eukaryota > Metazoa > Chordata > Aves > Passeriformes > Sittidae > Tichodroma > Tichodroma muraria. The sequence continues at coordinate 60,463 of WAAG01068070.1, forward strand.
TGCATTATAACATTAGTTACATTAGTGATGTGCTCAGCACATTTGCATGGTGATAGCAAAAGAAATTACTTGAATCTTTGGCCATAAAAATGTCATAAACTTCCCATTTTGCAGGGCTGGATTCATGTCTAAACCATGAGGCTGATTAGAAGCTTTGGAGCTAGTTATTCACAGAATTGCTGCTGTTCTGAAGCTCTGCAGGGAAGGTGGGTTTGGATAGGTTTAGCACTTTGTTTTTTGTGAGCTCTAAAAAGCTCTGAGAGTTATGAATGCAGAAAGAGCAATAAGAATCAGCTGAAAGGCTGAGAACCAGACTTAACAAATCCAATTTTGAATGACAAACCATTAGTGTTATGTACAATTGCATCTTGCTAAAATTACACAGCATAAATCAGTTATAGCCATTAATTTAAACAGCAAATGTCTTAGAATCAGTTCTGGTCTTTGTACAGAGTGAATTAGATGTGATGGGTTTTACTCTTTTTTTCTGGCATGGGATGTACACAAGTTTTCTTGGTTTTGTATTATTTGTATACAATTTCAGTAAGAAAAAACCCCACCATTCCTAAGAAATAAAACAATATTCACTGTCTAAAATATTGATTCTCCTCCTCCCCTCACATATTGCTAGCTGCATACCTGGAGCTTTGCGCCTTCATTTTCCTACTCCTGGGAACATATCTCGTCTTTGTTTTGCTCTGTTGCTCTTATGAGCAGGGATTCAAAATAAGGAATTGGAACATTTAGGATCTGATCCTATCTGACAGCTTACCTTTCATCTAAAATGTTTCAATCCAATCCTAAGCCCGTTTTCTTTCTGGCAGTGCTACCCCTAGAGATGCTGACAATGACACAAGCAAAGGAGACTTTGGCCATGACTAGCTATGGTGTGGCTAAATAGGTTCAGCCTTTGGCCAGCACCAGCATCTGGAGGTAAAGGCCAGGAATCCTTCCAGGAATTGTTCTGTTGGGTTTGTTGTTGTTTTCTCAGTAGTTTCTGTTGCTGAACTTCCAGATGCAAATGTGATGAGACAAAAGGGGTTTCAGGGGAAGAGGTGACAAAGCTGCCCATGGCTGTACCCCTGGAGCAGCCTCCTGCGCAGAGGCCATGGGGAGTGACCTCCTGGCAGAATTCCCCCTCACAGCTACATTGGACTTTGTCTGGGACATCAACATAAGTTTATTGTATCAGCACTTCACACCCCCCCCCCCCCCCAAAAAAAAAAAAACACCCTGCTAACAAGAGGTTTTTATATAACTTTGATACTTAGTACAGATGAAATGGTTTATCTTGAGAAGTTGCTAAATACCTTGTTGGAGATATTGCTGTGTTTGACCAAAAGTTCTAGGATATTTTCTTTGGTATTATTTACAAGACACAGCTCAAATTGGATTTCTCTGTTTCATCTGACCTAAAATAATGACTTTCCACTTTCTAATCCTTCTTAGATCATAATTACAGTTGTAAAATGGGCTGTCATTCTCCTAAGCAGAGAATTACTGGATGGAGATGGAACAGGGAGTGTGGTGCATGCCTAACTTTGCAGTCTTTTGGTGCTCCATGTACAGAGACAAGTCTCTGAGGGAAGCAGGAGAGAAATAGAACTGGTGCTGCTGTGTTTCTGCTGCAGATAGGAAATTAATAATATATTTTTGATGAAAGGTGGGAGCTGCAATTCATACTTGTAAAGTCAATGTGCCAAAAATCTGTGTAGCATTAACAAAAAGTGTTCATGAACAACTTGGAAAAAAGTTATTCTCTTCCGTTCATCTGTGACCAGGAACTGACAGTAGGGGAATGAGAAATACTGTGCAGAGCCAGCACCAAATGTCTTTGCACTTAGACCTCACTGGAAAATGCAAAGTACTCTGATAAGACGTTTGATGACTATTTCAGTAAATTACAAAAGTCACTGCCTGTGGGTTGGGATGATTTGACACTGGAAGCTGAAATTGTGCAACATTTCACTACAGTTGCTGCTACTAAAGTAAAAGCAGATACGTAGTCAATAATTTGTTTGAGGGTTACTAAATATTTCATTTAATAAATCTACCTTGTCTCATAATTGGAAACAGTAATGAGAATACTTTAATTATCACTTCCTTCAACTTTAATATTCAGGAAGATTCAGGTGGTACTATGCATATGATTTTAAATCTTCATAACACAAGGAGACTAAATCACTAACAAAAGTATATGGATGCCTAAGTAATAAAAGGAGAATATCAAAGTACACAAAAAGTGAAACACTACAGAAACCATACCATAAAACTAAAGAAAATTTGAACATTTTTTGTGGTTTTAGGCTTCAAAGGCTTTTTCACTTCCCAGAAGAGCTCCATTCTCTAGTGTATTACACCTCAAGAACAAAGTGTACATAATCTGAAAAATGTGTGATATTGGTGGTTGGAATTTTTGGGAAGAGCTAAATTGAGGCAAGGCTCCCTGGTTTTTACCTCACTCTGTCACCTTTTCTGGCGTTCCTTTAGTATTATTGATTGTACTGTTGACTGACTGCACCCCTCACCATTCTCCATGGCAGATTCTTACAGAAATACATGCATGTGACCTAGGAAGTGTTCATCTTAGGGTTAGGTATGAGCAGGTGGTAAATAAGCAAGATTTAAGTTTGCTTATGGTGAACTAGATTATGTACTGTGTAGTTGAAAGGAATAAATAATGCCTTCCACTTATTATCAAGTAGTACAAGATGCTTAAAAAGGCAGAGTTGAGTTTTAGAGAGATGCTCCATTTTCAGCTAGTTGGGTCTGTTACTGGCAACTGCAGCTGTCCCCAAGTGTGTCTGGCTCTCCCCCTCCTGTTGGAGAGGATGAGGAACAGGACTGTGTGCCTGGGCTGCTCTGTCCCCTGACCCTGGCAAGGATTTTCAGTCATTCTGGACGGGTGGCAGCACTCTGTAATCAAGCAACCCTTAGGTAATGCTATTACCAGAGCAGGGCAAACAAGGCTCTTACAAAAGCATACTTTGCTAATAAAAGTAGCTTTACATAAAAGGTAAAGTTTTTGTTTATCTTGGGAGTGTGTGCCAGGAAGAATCAAAGGGTCACACAGAACTGCTTCAGCAGTCTGCAACTGCTTGGCTCCTGATTATACCTGATTATACCATGGCAATGTCCTGATCCAGTCCTCAAAAAGAAATCTTTGCTCTTTGACAAATAGGTTAGAGGTAGAGAGCAAGAGAGGTTATATATACAAGGTTTGCCCTACAGTATTTCTGGAGTATTGTTTTGATATTCTGATTCAGATGTTGGGAATGTTGTAAACCAGGTGTTGCTCTGTTTTAGGTGTTGTAGAGGGTGGAATGTTGGCAGCAGCCAGTGCACATTAACAACTCCAACCTCAGCTAACACTCACTGTATGTCTCAGTAGAGGTATTTGGGGTGGAAGGACATGTGTCAATGCGAGTGAAAAGAGAATTTTGTATCTTGTGTATTAGTTTAAGAAAAGAGACATTGAGACATTATAGTTTAACCTAAAAAAGGATACAGATGCCACTGGTTAATCTTACTGTCATAAAGTGGTTGTACCTGCTAACAAAGAAAATGACATTATGTTCTCTTGCAATGTATTCTGCCCTTTATAACCTTCAGAGCAAAACAACTACAGAAATCAGGAATTGTGTGGTTTACTCATATCCCCTCTGTATTTATATTCCTCAAAGGGAAAGCAGAGGATACCTGAGAATATTGTCTGATAAGACAGCTTGGTTAATGTCTGTGGGTTTAGACTCCTCATGTTTACCATCAAATTGCAAAAAGCAGTTTCTAATCTTGACTGGAAAAACAAAAAATCCTGAGGAAAAAAGTGTGTTGTTTTCTGAGAGGAAACAATTTCAATTGCCCTTGGAGGCTAAAAAGTTAACATTTCCTGGTGCTGCTACAAATATTTCTCTATTTCCCCCAAGTATACTAAGTTAGTGTAACTCACAACTGACTTTGAACATTAGTAGGACTAATAAAGTTGGATCCTACTTTATCATGGTATATTGCCTCTGAATTCACACCTAAACCCACCAAATTTAACTATTAAGCTAGACTAAAGATTAAATTATGCTGAGCTAATACTCAATGGATATAAATAAGTGCAGTTACTAAGCAAAGTTCTACATACAAATGCTTCATTCCACAGTATCCCTTATATCTACAAATCGTCATTCATTTCTTGTTATATTCATTTTTTAGAATCAGAAATTTGTAGATATGTTAAGTTATAAATTAAACATTATTCACTTTGACTCCTGTTATTAGTTGTCTTCTATCTCTTTGGTGGAGGTGTGCAGATTCAGATATAGGAGAAAATTTAGGTTACGGTGACCACATTAACTACAGCTTTACCCAAATGTGTTGTTCCTTCCTGCATTAGCATTTTTGCATTAAAAGGATATCGTTTCATAAATGTTACCTACTGCTTGGTTTAAATATATCACTTTACAAAAGAAAGCAGAAGAGTTTGTGAATGCATTTTCTAAATTAGAGAGATTTTTAGCAAGGACACATGAGTTTGTCTCTCAGAGCCCCCATGTGGTGCAGATAGACTGTGGGATCAATCCCATTGCCTTGCCCATGATTATCTATCCTGGCACTCTGGAGAGATTCGTTTTCCATGTTGGTTTAGTCTAAAGATTCCCACGGAAGGAGGCTGCTGCCTGCATTCATTCAAATAGTGGCTTGTCATGGTTATCATTTAAGAATTAATTGTGTGTGACATACACAGATTAAATAAATAGGACTGGATAGGTTTTGAGTTGAACTGAGTTTAATTACCAGAAGGAGGAATGTAGGCTGACTTCTCTTAGGAGCTACGCGCGATGGATGCAGTAAGCGTCCTTTAATGACAGATCAGAATTAATCATCTCTCCATATCTGACTGCTCATGCAAGCAGTGGCTGAAGGCTTTTAAAAGGTACACAGCAATTCCATATTTAGTCTTCAGAGCACCTTCAAACAAGCTGATTTACAGGCTATGTGGTAATATTAATGTTAAATATTTTCATGGAGCACCAACTGTCACCACTCTTCCCTCTCTAAGTGTTTTACAGAGCATTGCTTCTCTTTGTCTTAGGGAGATGGGGAAGGCAAATTGCCAGTAAATGCTAGCCAGAGGAACAGGCTGCAGGATGCACTGTCATACAGGGAAGGAATTTTATGAAAAGCTTTTACTGAACCCCTCTGGACAGCACCGATATTCACAGAAGTGCAGTATTAATTACTGCCTCTGACCCATGACTTACTCTGCCAGCCCTGGTTCGAGAAGTTCCCCAGCCTCAGCTGCAAAAAGCAGGATGCTGGAAGTTACCAACTTGCTGATACTTCCAAATCACTCTGCTGGGTGAAGGAAGGCAGGCTGAGACTTGAGGAAAAGCCAGCTCAAAAGCTTTGTTCATCCATAGTGCCAGGAAATGGGAATTATTTTCAGGTAGAACAACTGGGGAGTCATTCTTAGGGTGGAAAAATCCAAACTGGATCTCAAGTTTTCAGCTCCTTTTACAAATACAGTGATAGGCTGCAGGGCCCTTCTGCTGCTGCATTTTTCAGCATGGAGAGAGTTTTCTTACACTGTGTTCTTACACAGTGGTTTTGATGATATTTTTTCTTGCTTTATCTCATCCCTCCAGTTTTTGACAGGCAGTTGAGCAGCAACTTTGTGTTCAAGCTCATTTCTTTGGTAATTATCCTAAGTGGTACAACACTCTCCAATCATTCTTTTTATGAGATACACTTATCACTAGAGATAAGTTTTGCTTCACTGAAACTAATCTTAATGTCAGAGAATATTACAGTAATACCAAACATGTCTGTTTTGTTAGACCACTGTGTCCTGGGATGGAGATAAGCTGCTGTGTGTACAGAATGGAGAGAAGGAAGGCCGTGGCTGGACCCAGTGGATTGAAGGAGATGAAATGCACCTGGTAAGATCATGTGAGAGGTTTTGAATGCCCCTCCATTAAAATGGTTAGATATAACACAGCAGGGAATGTGCTATGTCATTTTCGCTTACTTTGACATAATTGGGTATTGGTGCAGCATTTGACTTGTTTCTAAAGCAGCAATTTCATTTGTAGCCATTATGTTTTTATGTCCCTTACAAGCTTGACCATTTGAATGCTCTTTCTGTGCTCAGTGCCTGTCCAGACTCACCAGGCTGAAATGTTCACATGAAGACATCTACCAGAATGTCCCTCCCTGTCTGTAAAATACTCAGTATGGGATCTGTGAAACTGAGCACCCAACAATAAGGGAAAAATGCACCATTGTTCTTTTAAAATAATTACAGGCCACACTACATTATAGCCTGGAGAACTAAAACAGCAATTAAGCTTTTGAAATTCATGTTTTTTTCAGATCATCATTTTGATCTTTCTAAATTAACAGGACGTGAAAGAAGGTGCCTGTTCTTTTGTCCTATAACTCTTTATAACATCCTCCCTCTCTCATCAGTGTGGGTAAAAGGCAGTGTTCCTGCTGGGATAATAAACTCCAGCCTCCATTTCTCCTCACTGTGCAGTACTATCAGCATTCAGCAATCTAAATGGATATCTTCTAAGTGTTCAAATCAGTAGCAGAGTTATGAAATCTTTGCAGGAGTACCCCAAGCCCCTTATTACTAACCACAATTCTGAGGAAGTGCTGGCAGTCCCAGAATCCAGTTTAGGAGAGGAATGGGTATGGCAGATCTCCGACCTGGACTTGGTGCAGCACAGGCAGGGGGCAGGTTGCTGTGTGAGTGAGGACTTCAGAGCTGAGGCCATGGGCTCACCTAGAGGAGGGGAAGCAGCAATAGAAAGGAGGTGCCCGAATTTCCTGTGCCTGCCCACTCCCTCCAAGAAGCAACTTTCAGCATTTCCACACCCCTGCCAGCTGCAGAGCAGGCAGAGCCATGGCAGCAGCCCCAGCCCTTCCAGCTTCTCTGCTGGCAGACAGCTCCCAGGTACCCATCACAGTGAACTGCCTGGGCCAAGCTCAGCTCGCACCTGGCTGTCCTCAGTCCTGCACATCTGGGCCTTCCCCTGCACGTACAAACAGCAGCAACAGTTGCTCTTGGATTTCTCTGCACTGGCATCCTGCTTTCTGGCCCTTGCTAGCTCCCAGGCGCTATCTCTTCCCATCTTCTGTCCCCAGCACCAACTCCTTCAGCCCTGGTTTCTGCTCTCTTTACCCTGATTCCTGCTCCAGCCACACAACGTGGCCAGGGACCTCCATGCCCAGAGCACTTTCCTGACTTGTCCCTGTCAGGAGGTTGATTTTAGAAATCAGAAACTCAGATTCAGTTGCTCAAATATTCTTGTCTAGTGCCAATTTAGGTAGCCCAGGGTAACCTGGCTGCTCTGGTGCTGCTTTTCAAAAGGCTGGGAAAAATTCTGGATCATACCTGCCAGCTCATGCATTCACTCACTGGCACTTGGAAAATTTACCACAATCTGTCTCCCATGTGCACAGAAGTCAACAAAATTAATTCATGCAAAGGAAGTAAGCAAGTGTTTTAGAGCTCACTCCTCAGTATTTCAATTTTCCCACTTTTTGTATTTCATGAATTTCAAAAGATGTGCTCTTTATTTCTCTAATCCTTGTTAATGCAGCTCTCTCCATTAAAAGTACAGTAGAGTCCCCTTTAGGATCTTATTTTTGACCAGCTAAGATTACTAAGTCCTGTCCTTTTGAGAGTGCTTTGATACAATGAGCAGTAGCCTTTAACGAATTGATACTTCAATAGCTTTATGATCCTTTTGAACTTTACACAACGAGCCAAGTGTTAATTTATTCTTTTCACAGTTCTGCAGAGAGTAGGACCACATCCCTTAGTAGTTTATTTCTTCCTATTTTCTTCATTTCATTCTGTGGTGTGTAGTTTGTAGTTCTTTTTAAATTTTATTTTATGTGACTTATCTGACCATTCCCCATTTCCTTTTGAGTATTATTACCCTTCTCTATTGTATTGATTGCTTCTGCTCTGTAGTTTTTGTCACTGTCAGCAGGTCTCTCAGCCCTTATTGCACACACCTTCTCCTGGGTTACCTCTGCAGGAATGAACAGAACAGGTCCTCATTAAAATCCCTGCATCAGACAGTTGTTTCACCAACTCTGCATGAAGCATTTTCTCTTACTAGGGCCAAGCAACATGTATCAGTTATGGTTATTGACCTAGTTTAAGTTTTTAAAGTCATTTTATCAAAGTCTTCCATAAGAAATGTGCATAACTTCTTCAAAATATTCCAGGAGCTTTATTTTAAAAGTCTCGAACTGGAAAGTGCATCTCTTCTGCTAGGTCATGCATGAGCACAGCCTTTATGTCCCTTAAGAGCTTCCACACTCTTTTTTCTTGCAGCTAAACCTTGCCACAGGCACACACCTGCGTGCACTTCTCAGGTCCAGCGTGAGAAGTGTCAGGAGGAGGGATGGGTGAACAGGCAAACAGCAGCAGCCCCACAAACCTGAGCCCAGGATGGAAACCCTGCCCCTGCTCATGCCCATCTCACAGAGATCCAGAGATCAGCAAGGGGGGGTGGGGGGTGAGAAAGCTCTTGTGGAACTCAGAGGAGCAGCTTTATGCATCCAGGGTGCTCGGGCACAGTCAGACCTCACTGCTGTGCTGGTGGACGGGCCTGGAGCAAATCTGCTGTACAGTCACCTGCCTTTGTAGCCATGAGCTCTGCATTGCTAAAGTGGACCCTGATTTCTGAATTTGTAGGCTTGAGCTACCAGTCATCACCACACAGATTCAGAGCTGGTGAGGCAAATCCATCCCCACTTTTTTATGCATCCAAAATAGGGAATGCCTATTCCAAAGGCCTAAAGCAGTTGCATATTATTCACTGCAAATACAGGAATGTATTTGGCCCTTTAAGAGCTGAGATGACAAAATAACTTCCCTTGCCTCATCTTTCAGCAGAAAACAAACCCAAACCAGATGGTTTCTTTTAGAATGAAAAATAAGCTAAAATGCATTCAAGCCTCCCAATCTAATTTAATAGAAAATTATGGATTCAAATTCAGCTGGACGTACACTTGAATCTATAATGTTTGTATCCTAAGTAAAAGTTGTGGGTTTTAATTATTTTCTCTTCCTAGGAAATAAGAGTGTGTGGAGTCACGTGTAAGCAGGTCTTCAAGAAGGTGCAGTGAGCTACTGCTGCTACAGGAGTGAAGAACAGTAGAATTTACAGACTTGCCACCAAGTCTCCAAATGCCAGTGCTGACATCCTCAGCCACAAGAGCAAACAAAGAAATGAAGACCACATTAGAACTGTATAACTGGAATTTTAGGAATTATATTTAGGATATTTAGGAATTATAGCTGGCATTTTTAGGAAGTTGAAAAAAAAATTACTGCAAATAAAGAACTATTTTTAGAAATGCCAATTAAAGATGCTAAACTCTCTAAATGTGTGCATACCATAATTCTTGACTATGCCAAAAAAAGGGCTGTTAGGTATGAAACAAGATGCTGGAGGTTTAGATCTTGTAAGCTCGTTTTTTTACTCTCAATAGACATCACCCCTTCAGAGCCTTAGTGTTGTTTTCAAATGGTGAACTGCAGTTCTACGGAAGCAAATGAGAGCTGTAGGATGCAGCTTGTACTTAAATCCTGAATTCACTGGAGAATGTTACCATTAGCTCTGGTGGAGTAGATCTATACTGAAAGCGTTCCATCAAAAATAAAAATCTGATTTCTCAAAACAAGTAAATTTATGGATAAATACTTAGGAAAAACAATGCTTACAAAAGCATGGCTAAAGGGCAGTCCTTTTCCAAATGCTTTAACCAATATCTGCCCATTCATTTTTTTTCTCTTGTTCTGGAGCAACTGAGAGTAAGGTCATAGCTAGAAACTGTCTATAATGGTACACACACCACATAGAAGATGAGACCAGCATTGCTTTGTACAGTATCATTTGCAGATGTTTTTGTGCCCCTCATAGTCCCATGTTCTCCTGCAGCCTGAACCTTGGCCTGACCCTTGAAATCAGAACACTGATTAAATCTTCATGAGGGGAATAATATTGCCAGATTTTCAGTCCCCCAACATACTGGATACAGTGAGCACCACCAGGTTACATCAAATTAAAAAGGTTTAAATTCACAAAGCTTTAGCATGTAACCCAGAATTCCAGGTGTCTCCTCTAAAAGCAGTTACCAGCTTTTTTCAGGGACTCAGTTTGGGGAAATCACCATGGCAGAGCCTGCTCTGAAATGGGAACATCCCTTCACTGCCCCAAAACGGGAACATCCCTTCGCTGCCCCAAAACGGGAACATTCCTTTGCTGCTCTGAACCGGGAACATCCCTTCGCTGCTCTGAAACGGGAACATCCCTTCCCTGCCCCAAAACGGGAACATTCCTTTGCTGCTCTGAACCGGGAACATCCCTTCCCTGCCCCAAAACGGGAACATCCCTTCGCTGCTCTGAAACGGGAATATCCCTTCCCTGCTCTTCTGCAGCTCCTGTGCTTATCCCAGCTTTTTCCTTCTCTGTGGACTCAGTGCTGACTGAGACATTTTAGACACATAAATGGAACAAATGCTGCCATCCTCTACTATTTAACAGAGAATCTGGTTAGTCTCTACTAACAGAGACTGCTATAAAACATGCACAGTTATTAATCCTGTTTAGGAAAACTAGGAGCCTGATGTAAATCATGGAATTCTGGATTCCTGAAATCACAGGCTCTCAGCATGGCCTGGGCTGGAAGGGACCTCGGAGATCCCACAGTTCCAACCTGCCTGCCATGGGCAGGGGCACAGCATGGAGAAAAGGAGGTTCAGGAACAGCCACTGTAAAGTCTAATGTTTTATCCCATCCCCAGCAGGGATGTCAAACTTTCTGACCCCTGGTATTTCAATGGTGCTGTATCCTGTGAGTGTAGCATCAGACACTAACGTCCAGTAATGGACATCTAATTCAGTTTTCTAAAGTTCTGGGGTTTGCTCTACTTCAGAAAGTACCTAGAAGATATTATCCATTAAAACTTAAACATCCCCATGAGATAAAGAGGTGAATAATACTCCCTGTCCATGTAAATTCTTGTGTTGCCATTGCAACAGCTGTGGATGACACCACTCAGAATTACAGACAAGCAATGAAATTATTTACTCTAAGTTCCCCTGTAACTTTTTTTCTTGGCAATACCTACAGCTAAGGAAGTCTCTGGAAAATATACTTGAGTCTGATCAGCCAGGTCCATGCAGAAGCTGCTTTTCTCTCCTGAAAGAGTGTGTTAGCCAGCCAGCTGTGTGTCCATAGCTCAATGGATATCCCGATGGACAGAGACCACCAGCTCATGGGCGCTGAGTATTCTGGTACTTGGAGTGGGACAGGTCACAACTGGTTACATTAAATAAGATAGAAAGGTTATAGGAGAGGGAAAAGATCAGAAACCTGTGGATCTTGGGCTAAAATGCTGTTTTACTTAAGGGAAATGGCAAATATTTGCCTATTTAAAATGCAATTTATCATCTTACACAAGGTTGAGGATATCCCAGTTGCCAAATTTCAGTGCATCAGTCATTTGTTTTTCTTGAAAGATTATTGGACACAGAATTTTTTTTCCTTCATGTTTCTAATTATTGATTTCATAATCATGGACACCCTCCAGGTATCTTTCCACTCTTCAGCCCCAAGGAGAGCAAGACAAACAAACAAGTAACTGTAATAAAGTGATGGGTCACCCCACTATCCGCAGATAAACTTGGTAGGATGTTTTTTATGGTTCAGCACTGACTGAGACCTTTTACGAAATGTAGTTTTCCTTCTATAGAACTTGGCAGTTTATAACCCTTAATTCACCAGCTGTCTTCTAATTTTTGCCTGCAGCTCTCTCCAGTCTTGTGTAACATTCACAAATTCTTTTTGCAGAAGGTTGTAAGTGGATCAATTAGCATCTAGCTAAGTAAATCCAATTGTTAAAAGCTATTATTATTGTAATCAAACAGACAGCTTTTCCCCCTTGGGTCATTTGATGCAAGGGCAAATTTAGCACGATACTAATAACTAATGGTTTATCAAGCAAAAGCAGTGTAACCTGCTAATTATGGAGGAAAGGCAAGCTCACAAAGCCCTTCCACAGCTCATGGATGGAAAGAGTAGAAACTTCAGGAATGTTTCACTTTGAATAGATTCACGTCAAATCATCTCAATTGCTGGTCCTTACAATTGTAACCTCTTATCTCATTGCAGCAGCCCTTTCCCTTGGAAAAGGAAATTATGTTCATTCCTTGCTTCCATGACGATGCTTTCCAACTAATGTGTGTAGAATTAACCATGCTATTTCCATGAACTTTTAACAACTGTTAGCATGAAATGTAATTTAAAACTTTCTCCATAAAATAGATGCTTACCGAATGTATAGCATTCAGCAATTACTTGACAAACATCTGCCTCCCTGACTATTTCATAACTGCTTAGTAACCAAGACCTTCACTGGGAATTCATAGCCAGATTTACTCAGGAATAAAACTTTATGTTGATTTTCTTGATCTTCCTCAGAATTTCAGCCACGGTTTGCCAATATCCACTCTGTATTTATGCAGAACTGCAATACCTTCTGATAATGGATATTTGGTATTTTGTTAGGAAAGACCCGTGCCTATAGAAGCAGTGTGAATGGAAAGTGTAAACAAAACAGGCTTTTCCCATTGTTGAGAAAATACTTTTTGTTTACTTGAACCTGCAACCTACAGGTGCATTATCATGTAATTCCTCCCACCAAACAGCAATTCCCTATTTTGTCCATGCCACTCAGGTTTGCTTTACCCCTTGCAGTGTATAAACCTGGCTGTTCTCACCTCTTAAAATCCAAGCCCTGGAAACCAGAATTGAAATAAGAGTTGGGGTTCCAGTCTACATTTATGCAACAGTCCAGCTGTGAAGGATGGGGAGGAGTTCCTCAGCATGGTCTGTGAAACAGTTTTATTGTAAAATAAACACAGATGAATGGCAAATTCCTCCCAACCAGAAGGAGCATCAGATTCCCAAAGGGTCTCCCATGGGACTGAGCCCTGGAGCACAGCAGAGTCCTGGCATGGCTCCCCTGGGCACTTCCATCAATGTCTGTCACTTGCTTGGCTCTACTCTCTGAAACTTGACAGTAAAAAGCAATAGTTCACCACTGCAACATTAATGAAACTTCCTAGTATGCATCACTTTGTATTACATTCTCTTTTGGACAGCCTCATCTGTAATCATAGCACAGATCCCCAGCTACTCATCCTTTCACCTTCTATCAGTAGCACATTTGTCTTGGTTTATTACCTGGGTGGTACAGCTATTTCTATTTTAAGAAGTTTTTTTTCACCACAAAGCAAATGTTTATTTAAATAATTTGCTCCTGTCTAGCAAAAATGCACACAAAACTAGAGTCCTTTCAGTACTGTGTATTTTATTACCAGGGCAAGCACTTTCTCTATATTAATAGCTAATAATAAGAATCCACACTGAACACTTAAGCAAAATGGCATTTCAGTTCTTTACCAAACCCTTCAATAAAGCTGCCTGACAATTAAGTTTCTGCACCACGGAGGCAAAATAAATTTCCTTCTTTCAATGGCAGCATTCTTATTAAAGGAAGGGAGGCAAGAAGGATAGGAAGCAGTCTGTGGTTATTGACTCTACACTTATTTACATAACAAGAGACCATTTGTCTTGTGGTACACCACTATCCTAGTGCTGAGTAAATAAAAGGCCAATATTGTGACAAGAGCATTCCAAATTTAAAATATTTTACTTAAGTCTTCAGCTACTTGACATTTCCAGATTGGAGCAGAAGCAGAGCAGTTATGTTTGGGTCCATCAGCATTACAGGGTAGCTAACATTTAAAACCTGTGTGTGCATGTGCAGAAACACACAGAACACGGTTATCAGCAGCATACTGCAAAGATAGGCAGCCCTTTAAATGCTCTTAGGCTCACTTCCAGAGCTTCATGTGGCTGGCTGGCCCTTATTCCCCCTCCCCTTCCATCTACACAGGGAAACAGTGAAGAAGAGCAGAGGTGAAACACAAGGAGTGACGTAGACTTAATGCAAAATTGTACTGAAATTCAGAGTTAAACAGAAAAGTTTCTCTCCATCCTGACGTTCCCACTGAATTTTTCTCTCCTGCGAGCCAGTGGATTAAAGGAAGTGTTTATAATGCAGTGCAGTCACCATTATAATTGGGTGAGAACCACAGCATATGGGGGGAGCTCACTGGAATTTCACATTCCATCAGGTGCAGCAAGACTCACAAGAGTTTCTTGCCCCCCTTCTCTCATTTGAAATCAGCACAGTTTGAGTTGTATTTTCTTACCAAGGTGCTGATGCTTGCCATCCATAACCATTCCAATTTCCAGCACTTCTCTCCAGCTGGGCGTGCTAAGAGCAGGCCGAGGAAGTCAGCACAATTCAGTAGAACTTCTGGGAAAAGGCCGTGTGATCTTCTACTCATCTTGTCACGAAACATGCTGCCATTCTTGATGCTGGCATTTCCAAGGTTATTTTTGTAAGGAAAATGAGAGAAAAGTGTCCTTTTATGCTGTGTGTTACAGCAACACAGAAAGAACTTACTCAGACACAGCACTGAGCAGCTCCTCCACACACCCAGCTCTGGGTACAGCAATGTGATGCAGTCTCTCCATTGCCACACTGATGCCAATGTTCATCAGAGACATTTAACTACTCAGGACAATCCTTAAGGGCAGCATTGTGGTCTAAAGTAGCCGTAGCTGGAAAGCCAAGCCATCACTACTCCTTCGTTCCAGCACATGTTCGTGATTTCAGCTATAAACACAGACACTCCCTCAGTTCCTCTGTGGAACTGGTGATAAATTCTAACTCTGAAAGAATTACCTGGGAGCTTCAGACCTATTATAACTAAAAGAAGCAGCCAAGAGCACAGAGCAGGCTTATCCAATGCCCTGCAGCAGTAATTCACCATCCCAGCTTAGCCTGAGCCTGGGACAGGGGGGCTGGCAGGACTAACAGGAGCTGCACGTGCCTCACACCCCAAAATGATGCACACACTGATGATTCATTCCCTATCAAGCCAAACATAAAAAAGAAGTAGAACATCAGCATTCCCCAGCAAAATAACCTGTGAACAGTCTGGTTCCACCTCCTCAAGGATTAAAAAGCCCCAAACTTCCACTAGAAACTTTCCTTGTCACCTTTTGTGCAACTGAACACAAGGAAAATGATTCCCAAACACAGAAGCAGAATTATTTCAGATAATGTTTTTTTTTCAACTTATGTTCAACCCTTTATAGTGTATTTTTCTCTCACAGCAAATCCACCTTGTAGACATTTGAATTATCACATTACACAAAATTGCATTTCTGGTTCCACCTCTCAGCGTGGAAGCATTTATTTTTGACTGTCTTTCCAAATGTATTTTGGGAACCAAAGAAACAAAGGAGGTACTCAGACTGCTGAAGGTCACTCAAAAACCTTACCAGGTGCTTAACTTTGAGTTAAAAGTAACATTAAAAAGTACCTAATTTGGTTGAATGTCCTGTGAATGTTTTTAGGAGAGTCTTTTTCCCTCTTCAACCACAAAAATGCTTTGAAAACCTGATTGAAGTCACTCAGTCCTTCCCATCACAGCTTGTATAACTTCAGGGACTTACTTCACTTGTCTTACATTAGCTCCTTAAGTTGAGGCATTTTAAGAACTCAGCTCGCAGAAACTCTCAACTTTAGGC
The DNA here is from genome assembly GCA_013390105.1 of Tichodroma muraria. Taxonomy (NCBI): domain Eukaryota; kingdom Metazoa; phylum Chordata; class Aves; order Passeriformes; family Sittidae; genus Tichodroma; species Tichodroma muraria. Next base: position 76,152 of record WAAG01068070.1, read on the forward strand.
TTGTTTTGAGAGTTTTTTAATCTCTGTACAAATTTTCAGCATTTGTGGAATTTTGCATTGAATTTTAACAAAGTAAAGGCATAGAAGAGAAATAATAAGATCAGTAACTCTTCCCTTTACTTATTTCTGAGTTGAAGATCTAGACCTTAATGCTTTTTCTAGCAAATTTTTANCAAGGAGTTCAAGAAGCTTTTGACTTTTGGTCACTTCAATTATTATCTCTGTAGAGCTATCTGTAACTTATCTTGACTGATTAAAGCCACATGACATAAATCCTTAAATTAATTTGCTTTTAGTACTTACTTTAAATTCCAATATAGTTTGACTGCACATTTTCCATTCTGACACATTCTGAATGTGTTTATCTGCACAATTGAAACCTGTGCTTTTCTCCACAACAATGTATAAAATAGCTTTCCAATGCAAACTGACATGTTTCAGAGAAATTAAGAACTCATTTTAAGGGTAGGATTGATACTAATCATGATTGATTTTGATTTACTTTACATCTGCTAAACTTGCTCTTAAGCCAAAACAAAAATATGAAAGTGTAGTTGGTATAAGTACAGCTATTGGTGTATGGCAGATATACTGAAAATCAGAAAAAACCAAAAATATTTTGAAAAGGAATATTCTCTCTCCTGTCCTAACATTTGTTTCACACTCAAGACTTCCACAAGCTCTAAACGGGAGTTCTGGAGGGGTCTGCTCTGTAAGAGTCCACTTTGTAGGGAGAAGTGACACGTAGAAAGTAGCTAAAAAACAGTTCACCCTGGAAACTTTAACTGGGTTGTACAATTTGCCACGGTGTTCAATATATTTCAAAGGTATCCCATAATAGCCAGCAGCTCTCTACAAAGGTCTGTAAAATCATATCTTGTATTACTCCATATTTATGAATGTCTGCCAGCTGTTCAACTGAACTTTGTTAATGAAGGCAAAGTTTCCAGGGTTATCACTCTGCCCCTTTAACTGCATTATCTACAAAATCATAAACCTGACTGGAAAGAAAGATATGGGAGGGTTTATTAAACACTCTCTGGGCAGGGGCTGTTTCCAGCCTGACCTGCTGAGCTGCAGCTGGGCTCAGGCTCTCGCCACCATGCCTGCCGATTACAATGGGACGTGGGAAATGGTCACCAATGAAAACTTTGAAGGCTACATGGTTGCTTTAGGTAAAATGACATGTTAATTATATCAAGAGAAAATGGTTCAATTCTAAGTCAAATCCTTAGTCAAATCTAAAAATTAATGAACTTTTCCTGTAATGTACATTTTTGCATAAGGTTTTCTGCCAATCATGTTACAAATCAAGTAATTGCTCTTAAAATTGCAATGATCTAAATATATAAGCAAAAGAAGACTTTAGCCAAAGATGTTATTCTTTATTTAGATAAATGAAAAAACAGATACAAGTGGAGGGAAAAAGCCCCAAACCAACAGGTTTTCAGATCTAGAAGCTCTTTTTTACTCCTGGTATATTTTTACTGTAAGAATATACAGATTTTGGTAGAGCCACAATCTGGTTAAAGAGGAATAAGATATTCTATAGCACTGAAGTAATAACAGTGCCATTATTTAATTGGTGCTTTGAACTGATTATGGTACAGAGATGAAAAATTTGATGCTTTAACTGATTTTCTACTAGTTTTACCAAAGAATCTTAATCCTAATTTATTGATCTGTTCAGACTGAAACAGAAGAAATATATAAATACATAAAAATAAACTCTCATCATTATTCATCAACAATTCAAAGCAGCTGCAATTTTCTCAAAGCTCTAACTCTCTTAAGAGAAAAAGGCAAGTTTCACTATTCATAGTTTTTAGCTTTTGCAGGGACATCTGTAAATAATATTTATACACCTGTGAGGGACAAAAAGAGAGAGTGCTTGAAAATGAGAATGACTAGGACAATGAGAATAATTAGGACAATGTATTGAATTTCAGGAGAAAGATACACATTAATTGAAGTGATTTTTGAGAATATGTGCTTATATAAACTATAAGTTAAACATACACTATCAGTTACAGAAATTTAAAACTGCCAATGAATAAGCAAAAAAAAACCCAACACCAAAACCAGTGCAAAGATACATGTGCTGTAGGTGATTCTCAGAAAGAAATGGCAGGGAAAGGGTGAAAAGATATTCTTCTGCTCTTTTTCTCACCGTTTCACATTTTGTTGATATTTTAAGTATTAATGTGCTCAGATTCAAAGCACACTGAGGTTTTGAGGGTTTTTGTAAAATTCATCTGTCCTTTTAATTAATGCATACATATTTCTATACTTCAATTAAAGATTAGTTTTGCCCTTTAAGTCAGAAAGTTTGATTTTATCATAAACATATTACAAAGTATTTAAATCTACTATAATAGAACTACATATAATTTTTATTGCTTGTATTATTCAAAATGCAGTTATGAAAACCATGCTTTAATAAAACCCCCCTGATTTTTCTCCAGGAGCTGTAAGACCAATATATTAGTCAGAAATAGCATTTCTTTAGAGGTCTAGACATTTTTTTTCATCAGAGAGAACTAAATTTTATGTTGCCTGGCAATAAATCAGTCCCGGAGATACCTTTAATCCACCACAGCAGATAAAATACACCCAAGAAGTCTTGAATATAAATACTGAACAAGACCATTATTCCTCATGTTTAAAAGTCACTTTTTTCCCAAGCCTACCCCCTTCCTCAATTCCGTTAGTACTTCCCAGGTAGGACACTGAATCTAGCAAAAGGAGAGCCATTAGCAAGTGGCACTGCTGAGCTGGCAGCGACTAATGCCCACGCGGAGCCACCAAAGGATGGCCAGCAAAGCAAACCCATTTCTCAGTCTCCTGCAGGAGCTCGGGAGGCGATTTCCTTTGCTTACAGCACCATGATAAGATTCCCCGGTAGCTGCTCAGAAATATCTGTTGTAGGTGGTGATGCTGCTGGCGTCAGGGGTTGGCTGGGCAGGCTGGGAGCATGGTCACAGACAGGGCCCCTGCGGTGCCGGGCTGCAGCTGCGTGCACGCGCACCTTAGGCCTCGTCATGAGCAAAACGAGGCTCTCAAGAAGATCAGTACTGCAGAAAATGCTAACAGAATATTAAGCAGAAACTGTCAAATGCTCTACATGGATGCCTTCTTGACTTTTGACTTTGAATTTGTCTCCTTTTGGACTACAATTTATTTGTGTGTGTCTGCTATTGAACAATAATGGATTTCAGGTTTCTATTTGATTGCTTCTTTTTTCATTAATATAATTTTCATTCTTTTAAGCTAATTAATTATCCCCTTGTACACTCCCACAGACTATAGGTTCATCATAAGAATAACATGCCCAGGTCCTCTTGATTACATTCTCATTCTCCCTTGATTACATACCCATTCTAACATGCTAAATCTCTGATAAGGAATATTATTCTGGGATCCTTCTTTAGTGAGGCCAAAAAGGCACTGTCAGGCTTAATATCCCCTCTTGTTTCACATTCTCAGAAAACTTCAGGTGATTTAACACATCAGCATCTATTCACTCCTGGTTGTATGTTGTATGCTCACACCATTCCCACAGATACCCTGTTAATAAATACGTTTATTATCAGTGGAAGATCCTCAAGCTGAAAATGTGCTTGTAAACACAAGATGATTTTTATTTGAAATTATCTTTTTCTCTGAAAAATGTTGCATAAAAATTAGTGTAACTATGTTCCACTTATTTTTTTATTTTTTAATATGAAACAAAAATACTCTGATGTTTTATTTTTGTTAGTGAATGCTGGAATTTTCTCTCTCTTTTCTGGTTTTTGACAGGTATTGATTTTGCAACTCGTAAGATTGCAAAACACTTGAAACAAACAAAGGAGATTGTTCAAAATGGAGACAATTTTAAAACCAAAACGCTCAGTACTTTCAGAAACTATGATCTGGACTACACTGTGGGAGTGGAGTTTGAAGAGCACACCAAAGGGCTGGATAACCGAGTGGTAAAGGTAAAAACCTGGCGCCTGATACCTGCTCATACTACAGTCAGCAGCAGGAGCCAGAGGTCCCAAAACCAGCTGAATATGTTAAGTGAAACCCCGGGATTTTACAGACATCTGAGCATCTTTATCAAGCAGAAATAATTTGCTTCCTGAGACAGTTTTCTTTCCTGTGACAAGCATTTATTAGAAATGCAAATCAGGATGGCTACTGGGATACGTGAGGACATTAATTAGGTTTTTCTAGTGGGGGATTTTTCCAGCTTTTTCCAACCTTATGTATCTAGAAAGTAGCAAAATCACTTTTTTACTTGTGCATCCTCCTTAATGGAACTGTGGGTTCATCCCTGTGAATTTATGACTGCGTCAATATAACTTCTCATTTTGGGATGGCTGAGTTTGCACTGGTCAGTCTCAGCTGGGCAGTTTAACAGTTGGACGTTGCTAAAAATAAACCTGCACTTAGCTTGTAGCGTTAGGGTAGCTTTGGGAAGGGGCAGGACAAAGATGTGAGCCAAAGCTTGGCAGGCCACTGGCAGGGCAGAGGGCCAAGGAGGCCCAACAGTGGGTGCTTTACTACCCTGGGGATAATTGGAGCAACCTGAGCTCAGAACTGCCCCAAGAACCTGTGGCCATTGCTTCAGACACTTTCCAGGGAGATTTTTGGACAACACCTGTGCTCAGGGCAGTGCTGAAGCCCCTGCCCTACCTCCTGTGGCAGAGTCAGCTCTGGGGGACTCAAACAAGGCTCTCTCAGAGAAGTCAGGGAGGAAAAGAATACACATGAGCACTGCACTTCCTGAATCCAGTTTCATGCTTCTGTATCAATGCTGCCTCTGTTTTAGTTTCTTCTCACCCTAAAATGCTTAAGCAACACTTTCAAACGTAGAAAGGCCAGTAGATCTTAAATTTCCACTGGCTGTCCCTGTCAGAGCTCTGCTAATCCAACATCCCCTTCCTCCTTCGGTTCACTGAATCTCCATTATCAGCTCTGATTTCCACACCTCTGTTCTGCCACTCAGCTCGCAGTTGCCAAACTCTGAGAATCTGAGATCAAAACTCTCTTGCAGAACAAGACCTACTTGTTTTGGCAATAGCCACAGGAAAAGTGGCAGCATTAAGGACATGTTCACGTTTGAACTCACATCATCCTTCAGTGGAGGGGCACATATTCAACAGAAGGCGCTGTTTGTTCACCATGGGTCACTTTTAATTCTCAAACTGATTTTGTGCGGTGTAATTCCTATGATTTCTTCCAAATTACCTCTCATTCACAGCACTGTAAGCCATCAAAGAGTAAGACTCATTTTTTTTCCACTATCCTGAACATCCCTGTATCTCAATTTTCTTTCTGTCTCCTTCTCCAGTGTGCACTGGGTGGAACAAATTCCTGTGACAAAGTCTCTGCTTAAAAACACTGCTCCCATATCTCTTCAGATCGGCTGAAGGCATTGTTAAGGATCTAAGGACTCATTAATTTAATCACTCAAATCTATCAGTTAGTGCTCCTCTACTGTTCATCACCACCAAAGTCTTACTCTCTTACTCTGCAAAAAGGAAGGAAGGAAGGAAGGAAGGAAGGAAGGACGGAAGGAAGGAAGGAAGGAAGGAAGGAATTATGCATTTATAACCCTACCTGATTTAATTACTTTTGCCTAATATTAATTTCTAAACAAATCATATTATTTGTTTCTAGAGAGGAGAAGGAAAAAGGATGCATATGATGCCATTATTCCCTGAATTGCTCTAAAAGTATTTTCTGGTCATTTTATTAACAAAACAATGCCTCAAGCACATTAAAGTTAGATGAAGGTAATAAAATTGATAGGCAACATTTAAATGTAAAGAGAGCATGGATAATTTAAAGAGCATGTAGCTTGAAAATTCCGTAAATAAGAAAGAAATTAACTGAAATTGAATGACTTTTGTCTCATTATTAATGGAATGCTCCCTCATAAGAGAAATAAATCATCCAGTGCTGAGCTAGAAAATGAATTAAGCTCCCAATACACTTGGAGCTTTCTAATAACTGAGCTTTCATGGACTTTAACTGGTGTCTAATAAGAAGTTGTCTGAGAACTGGGTTAAATACATCCCTAAAGGACAATGGTTCAAATGCAGAACAATTCCAGCCAAGTTGCTTTGAATGTACCCTGGCACAACTGTAGACAGATAATTCAGCCTGTAAATAGAACTTTTCCTGAGGGTTATCTTGCTCCTGGACAAGAACCAGCATACCCAGTACCCTGTCTGCTGCTGCTAGACTGGATCACACCAGAGCAGGGATGGCTGAGGACGGAAGGGATCTCCTGAGAACACCATGTCCAACCTGCTTAAGCAGGGTCAGCTACAGCACATTGTCCAGCTTCTGATCACATCTCTTTAAACTTCTTTGTGAAAGTACATGAAAATATCCAAACCAATTTAGTGTATGAGATGATATTAACGTACTCTTCCTCTTGTTACTATATGCAGAGCTAGAAAAGGTGCTAGCACTGCACTTTCTAGTACAAGCCCTCAAGTCTTCCCTCAAGAAACCCTATAATTTTTTCATTGATGGCTTTAAACAGCAAGGAAATAATGCACTTTGCATATATTGCACAAGTAGATGTAAACACACACAACAATTTACCAGTTAGTGTGAACACCTGATACTCATGCATGTGAAGAAACACATGGAAATGACAACAAAGCACTGCAAAAGCTTCCCTTCATCACACTGTGGTCATCCTGAATGCATCTGGGCTTTGCTTAAAATGCTTTGGGGGATTTTTTATGAGGAAGATGGAGAATGATAGGAAGCAACTGTAATTGTGTATTCACATTGTTTGAACTTGTTTTTATATGTTCATAAAATTCTGGTTAATGTAACTGAGTTAATTATCTGGTTCATGCAGACCCTGGTGACCTGGGATGGTGACAAACTGGTCTGTGTACAGAAAGGTGAGAAGAACAACAGGGGCTGGAAGCACTGGATTGAAGAAGACATCCTGCATCTGGTAAGGGCTGCTCCAGCATATCATCGAGGCTGCAGCACAGGCTCAGGTTTTCCATTTCAAAGGATTTGTTATTTTTGTCTAGTTAGAAAGGTCTTTAGACAGTTCTGATCTCTGAACTCTAAGAAAATTCCCTCTCTGCTTCAACTCAGGAATGCTCAGTTTCTTTCTATGTGCTCCCAATTAGGTCATGACCCTGCAGTGGGTTTTTTGCTCCAGTCCACTTCCCTTCAGCTCTTAACCCTTCCTGTTACATTGCACCTCTAACATAATCTCATTCTTATATAATCTCTGATGGGAATAAAAATCTTTTCAAGAAAAATGTTATTCTTTGCTCTGAGTGAAGCAATATGAAATTTCAGCACACTGTGCTTTAATAAAGATCAGAAACCCCTTGATATTCAAGAGGATCCCAAAAACAACCTATACAGCAATTTTTTTTTAGTTCAATAATAAATTCAAACATCTAAAGTAGCGAGCTGTAGCCCAAAGATAGATGTGGTGAGTCCAAGAGAGCCCAGAAAAACCTGTGCATGAAATCAGCAATCGGTGATGTGCAGAAAGATTTCAAAATAACAGTATTATAGAATCACAGAATCATTAAGTTTGGAAAAGATCATGAAGTCCCAACTTTGTTTGAACACCACCATGTCCATTAAACCATATCACAAAGTGCCACATCGACTCATTTTTTGACCATTTCTCATAGTGATAATGATTACAGAGTTTCCTGGGAAAGCAATCAAGAAATGGGCATGATAACACTCATTGGCACAGCAAGTGGATGGAGAGAAGTTCTTGAGCAGAGCCCATTTTTCTGTCCATGTTTTGCTCCAAGCCATCTGCTCCTTCACAAGTTTGCTCTACATGTACCTGGCGTGGCTCCCACCTCTGTCCTTAAAGGCCAAAGACTTTTTGAGGAATTCAAAATCACAGTGTGCCACTCAGCTAAAATCTCCTGTCCAGGCCACTTCTCCAGCTCTGTCTGAACACACATCCAAAGGCTGGCCTCAAAGGTTCTGCATGCTGACACCAAGATTTAGGCTGAGACTGGTGGAAACAAAGCCAAGCAGATCCTCAAGGCAGTCTTCAGGAAGTGTCCTGCAGGTTTGGCCCATTGCTGGCCACCAGAGCAGCTTCAGTCCCTCCAAGGTCCTGTTTGGCACAGGAATGCTGCCTGGTGGCACCAACCAGACTGGCTGCACTGCAATGTGCCAGCCTTCAAGAGGTCACTGCAGCCCTGGGCAGCAATGGTGCATTGCTCTGGCCCCCGAGAAGTGGCTGGGCACACCTCTGAAGCAAACCAGCTTTTTAAAGCATTCCTCTTTTTATTTATTTCCTTGTTTCTGTGCATCTCGTGAATTTTGAGGAAGCATGAATTATAAACTATTACAGTACATCGTTTTAATAACAGAGCATGAAAAAGCATTGAATTAAAGCACAATTCTAATGCATTTTTCATGTTTATTCTTCTATTCTTCTTAGACTTCAATTCATGTATCAAAAACTAATTACTGCAACATGAGACACATACCTGCTGTTTGGTTACTTATAATGCACTTTTCTTATTGTTCTCTGTGTCATAAGCATAAGTTTTTAATGCAGTGGCTCACTTGTAGTAATTCCTTGTGGGATTTGATATACATGCAAAATAAAACTTCTACTACTATATACTTACTAAGTGTTTTGATACTGTAGGAACTGACATGTGAAGACCAGGTGTGCCATCAGACATTTAAGAAGAAGAACTAAAATGGAGCAGAAAATCTCCCACATCTTCATCACAATGTTATGCTGTTATGTTTTGTCTAAAAAGAAGAATGAGGGCAAATTTTCATTCCTTTGACACTTCTATGTGAATATATTATGTGCCTGTTTATGGAAACAAACACATTTTATAGAAATAACAGCAAATAGTTACAAACCTCATAAATTCTTTTGCCTTTCAGTCTGGTGTTAAATAAAAGGAATTGTCTTTCAAATGTTTCCCTACATCTTTATAATGACTTCCAGAGGAATGTTCGTTAGCAACAAGGCTGAAAATTTACACAGTTAATTAGTCACAATTATTTCAATCACAGTCAATGTCTCCATAGTGCTGCATTATCATTATGTCTTTTGGATAACACTGGATATTCACTGGACTGTGATGCCTAGAGGGGCTGACCTGGAACAGAGACTAGACACAGCAGAAGGATAAAGTAGGGATTTATTACAAGGCCTCAGTGGATACACCCTGGGCAGCACAAGGGCCCGACTGGGCTACACGCAGTGTGAACCCCAAAATGGTCACAAAAATGGATGACTGGCCACGAGGTCTCACACTTTTATAAGTTTTGGTCCACGAGCATATTGGAGTTAATTGTCCAATTACAACTTCAGGTTATGAAGCTCCATCCTCCTTGGTTTTACTTCTCACTTCACCATTGGTTTTGTTCTTGGGCCTGAAAGTTGTATCGGTTGTCCTCGGTCCCAAGCTAGAGAAGGAATTGTTTTCTCACCTACCCTGTGAAGAGAGCTCACCAACACTTAATATGAAACCCAGAACCACACACTAAAACAGTGCAGAATCTGAAAAATATAAAAGCTAAAACTTAAGGCACCAACTGTTTCTATTTAATTTAGTGCTGGATCACTAAGCCCACAGTTTCAGGCAACAGAACGCCTCACTGAGCACAATACACATCCTTTCACATCTGGACTGTTCCCTTGAATTTGGCCCAGTCTAAAGCTGCTGCTGGTTATCACCTGACAAATATCTCACGGCCTTTGTGAAGGTCTGCAGCTCCTCAGTACGATCCTAACATGGCCCAATGACAATGCTGTAACTTCCAGTTAGAGTTGGCAGCCTCATAACCATCCCAGAGGAAAAATCTGCTTTTTGAAGCAAACTCTGCATCGAAGAGTTGCTCCATGGTGTGAAAGCTAAGGCACCCTTAGGACTGTGAGAGGAAAGCTGCAGAGTACACCAGTCTGCGTGTACCCTGTGCAGAAAGAGTGCCCAGCATGCTGCAATCTTCACCTTAGCATGCTGCAATCTTCACCTTATACCACTTTTCAGAGACTGTAAGTCTTTTCCTTGTAATTCTTCTCAGTTTTATTCAGGATTTTTCAAAAGAATTCATGTTCTTTGCTAAAGGCAAGTTTAAGTTAACCATGAATGATGAACACTACTTCAGTAGGTACAAACTTTTATTATTCGACAAAATGTGTGCACACCTTCCCCAGAAGAGCTTGTATGCCCAAAAGCTCATCTGTTTTTTTCCCAATGGCATGAATTATTCTAATAAAATACACTGCCTTTCCTACGACCTTGCCTTTCAGATATAGAAACTTTCACATCAGCTTTAGCACTGTTAAGTTCCCTCTTGTCCATAGGCCCCCATTCCCTGTTTAGTATGGGAGAAGTGAAAATCTGCTAAACAGATCAGTGGTAGGGAAGTACAGAAAATATGTGAAAAAGCTTTGGCAGAAATGCAGGAGCATATGCTTTCTCCTCATCTCCACCTGCTCCTCAGCCCACCCACTGTCAGTAGCTCAGGGGAGGAAAGGAGTGAGAGTCTCCCGGTTGACAGTTAGGTTATATCTGCAAAAATCTGATTAATATCCCACCAATACTTCTGTGACCATGGCCATTATCCTGGTTCCAGCTGGGATTGAGCTAATTTTCATTTTAGTAGCTAGTACAGTGCTGTGTTTTGGATTTAGTATGAGAACAATGTTGATATCATGCTGATGGTTTAGTTGTTGCTATCTAGTGCTTCCTCTCATTCAAGGACTTCATGTTCTGCCTGTGAGGAGGTGCACAAGAAGCTGGGAGGGACCAGAACCGGGACAGCTGACCCAAACTGGCCAAAGAGATTTTCCACACCACAGCACATCATGCTGAGCATGTACAGCTGCAAGAAGGAAGAGGGAAGAATGTTGTGTTTGGGATGGCTTTCCCCAGTAGTTCCTTGGTCTTCCCAAGGAGCTGTTACACGTGGTGGACCCCACTGTCCTGGACATGGCTGAGCATCCCTCTGGAAAGTGCTGAACCAACTCCTTTTTCTGCTTTGCTTGTGCACGCAGCTTTTTCTTCACCCACTGAACTGTCTTTAGCTAGCCCCGGAGTTTTCTCAGGGGACTGCTCTGTGGTGCTTAGTTGCCAGCTGGACTTAAATCACAGTGGGCATAAAAGTGCATATGTCAGCATATTTTTATGAATTGGACTTTGCTTCTCCTGATAAAAGCTGACTTGGTATCAAACTTCCTGTGTCCTTTGCCTGAGCAATGCTTTCATGTAAGTTTACACAGAAGAAACTTCACTTGGAGTTAGGAAACTCCTTATTTTGTCTTATTCAGCCCTGACCTAGACTTTTCAGCGGAAATATATTTAATCCATATTTCTAAGTCTCTGCTAGTTACAAGGATAGAAAAGTATCACCGCTCATTAACCTTTCAAAACATTGTCAGAATCACTAGGAAACAAAACGTGCATGTTTTAATCAGTGACATTTCTCCTGGTTGGTTCTTGCCAGGGTTACTACTCTGTTTGTGAATTCACACCAAATCATACATGCAAAGAAAACCTTTCATATATCACAAGGCACTATCATCAATTCACTAATGATGGGTTTGAAGAGGGAAAGCAAACATTCTTCACTGGTTTCTTATTATGTTCACTAGTTCTATCTAAGGGTTGCAGCAGTTTTGGGAGGAGTGTTGCTCATGGGACAGACTCATGTTGGAGAAGTTCATGGAGACTGTTCTCCATGGGATGGTTTCACATTATAGGAATTTTGGGAGCACTGTTCTCCATGGGATGGACTCACGCTGGAGAAGCTCATGGAGAGCTGTCTCCCGTGGGAGGGACCCCATGTGCATCAGGAGGGACTCCTCTCCCTGAGCAGCAGAAGCCATGGGTGAGGAACTGACCACAACCTTTTGAGCAAGGGTATATATTTTGCTTTAGTGGAGAGGGTTTGATAGAAAGGATTTCTTTAGAAAGTTTTCTTCCCGCTAGAAGATATTATTTTCTTTCATTTGTGACTGATTTAAAGGGCATAGGTTGCAGATACTTTAATTTCAGCTTGCTGATTACACTTCTTATGCAGATTGTGAGGATTAGAAGAAATCATTTTGCGAAAATGAGATTTAAAAAAATATTAATGAGACAAGCTTTTCAACAGCTGCAAAAAATTTTGCCAGTTATTCTCTAAATATCACATTTGCTTTAATTATATATCACACTGCAGTGCTTCAGCCACCATTAAATAGAAATAGGAATGCAATAGACGACAGCAGATATTCCAGAGTCCTTCGAGCTGGAGGAATCCATGGAAAGATGAGGAGTTTTGTCTTATGTGAGAGCAAACCTTCACTTGGAGAAAGGATATAAATACGGAAGGAACAGGGGTACTGTGGGAGACAGTGGCATCT
>WAAG01068072.1:5359-28866 GCA_013390105.1 Tichodroma muraria
TTTTTGGTCCACCACATTCCCGGAATACAGATTTTAATCATTTCACTACACCACACTCAGTAATTTCATTAAAAAATGGAAGCTTCCATCCCCAGAAAGGCATTTAATTTCAATGACACACAATTTCTTTTAGCAGCAAACTGTCTCAACAGTAAAAGCTGGCCTAAGGTTCAAATGCATAATTTACTCCTGAATTCTCCATGCTCTGCATTCCTTTGAAGCTATAATTTGACTAACTACCTAATAACTGTAATAAGGACAATGATTTCCTTATAATGTGATATTAGCCCACATTTAATTAACTCAGAGGCTGAGCTCTGTACATGTTTGATTGGGTCAGTACCTCTCTAACCTCAAAATTTACTAATAATGGTCTAAAAAAAGAATGGGGGGTAAGAACTAGCGTAGATACAGTAAACAGCTGCTTTGCTCAGAATGTTATCCATCAAAAACTCACACATTTTGCAATACAACAAAGCTGTCACTCATGAGATAACACAGTTTTGTAAGTGGAAACAAACAATGGGTTTAGATAATTCACTATCTAATTTATTGGATGTTTGGTGCATATTTAATATTGCTGCTTGTAACATTTAAAAGAAATCCTAGTAATAATAGAAATTTTATTATTACAACCTCTCTAAACAACCATTGTAAATATATTTTGTTGTTAGCAAGAGGAATTATAGTATCTAGTGACAAATAAAAATGTGCGTATGTTTGGACAATATAATGTAATCTTTTTTTTCTGTAATGTTTAGCAGGACATAATTTAATCAACATGAGCACAGAACCACAGGTCCCAACACATATTTCTCTCCACAAAGTTCAGTCAACTATCCAAATTTAAACCACTGGGTTATATTTGTCATCAAAATATGAACAATATCTTTCTCATTGTACTGAATATTAGTCTGGTTTTTGGTCAACTATTTAATATAGTCCTAAGTATCTATATAGTATTTTATAGTCTACACCAAAATATGTTTAAAAAGTTACAGATTTTCCGCTAGTCACAAACAAATCAGTTTTACTACTGCAAAACTTACTAAAGTTTTAAAAATGTATTAAAATTCCTTTGCTTTAATATGCTTATTCAACAGAAGCTGTTGTTAGTGGATGTTACTGATGCACTTAAAGTGATTAACTATTACATCAGAAAGGTCCCTAGCTTTCAAATTTGGCTATTCTCCCTCAGGCAGTATGAAAGCTGTAATTCTCAATTTTAAAAAATGCAAATTCAAACTGCAGCACACATACTACCTAAACAGGATTCTTTTTTGCTTCCTTTTCATGATGAATTAATTACAAATACAGTTAGCCTTTGCATTCTTTTCAGGCTTCCACCGTAAATACCATTAAAAAAAAATGCACCATGCTAGACTTTTGTAGTTCCCTTGGTATTTTCTGCTATGCTTTTTGACCCTATTGTTATATTTTTTTGAACCAGCTGCATGCACCAATGCATTCATAATCTTAACTGCTGAATCAGGAGAAAAAAAGAATAAGCACCATATTTACAGACATGTAACCTCACATTTGAATAATTACACTGATGTCACAAGGGCCATTTACATACCATACATAAAAACCTGGAAGGTCAAACCCAAAATTCCTGTGGGACCACAGAGGTAGAGTTCACTGTAATGATCTCTCCGGAGGCACAGACAGTTTAAGAGGTTTCTCTCTTCTGTGCCTCTACTCACAGGCTAGCAGCACAGGTTTACAGCCCTTCATTTGCAGCAATCCAGCTGTTTGTGAGGCTACACTAAAGTTAAAACTCACACAACATTTCCAAACTCTGATCCTGTAACAGGATCTGTTCTACACAGACCTTCTTATACACTTAAACAAACAAAAAGTCTTTGAAAGTATTTTAAAAGGCTATGCAGTATTCACTAGGGACTAGAAACTATATTATATACTTCTGTTAACAGGCAGCCTGTGCACTGTTTGCGAAGCATGCATTTTATTATCATAAAATATATTAAAACAGGTTGACCACACTGTAAGGACTAGAAGAAAGTTACCATCAATCAAAAATAACAAAAATTTTACAAGGCTAGTAGGGCTAGTCCATCCCCGATGAAGGGCTGAAATAGTTAGCATTTAATGAATACTATTAATAAAAAAAATTAAAAGGCTGATTTTCATAAAAACTTGAATATATCATTCAATTGTGATGTGCAATCTGTTATTTAAAACATTACATTCAAAAATATTGCAAAGCCTTTTTGCTGAATTTGCTCTGTGTTTATGAGGTTTATTGTCATCACAGATACTTGTCAGCATTTGCAGAGGTTATGCTACCACTCTCTGACAGCTATTTATACAATTTAATGTGTCTAAGTACTCCTGGCTTTATGGTCTTATACACGTGGTTTTATTACGCCATCTTGGAGTGGTCAAATGAGTACCTACTTCACTACAATGAGGGTCGAGGTACAAAAGGCCAAGGAATCTTTAAAAACATAAACAGATTTATAAAAAGTATAAAACAAATGTAATAGTTTTGCAGCTGGATCAATATGTTCACCACTAAGTTGCTTTCATTAAGAAATGCCGTGTAATTGTTGAAAATCAGTATGTAGGTAAATTTTGCTTTAAAGTTTTGCAAAGGTGCAGAAATAAATTAATCCACAGAGCAGCTGTAACTGGTTTGCAGAAAACACAGATTTGAAGAACCAAAATGAGAACTTCTGAAGGATGGGAAAGAATCCAGACTGCAAGAATCTAGACTTTACACATTCTATAAAAGTCTAGAAATCTTCCCTAAGGAGTTTCTCCATCAGTCTGTGTTACAGACAGCTTACCAAGTACACTTTGTAGAAAGCGTACTCTTCTTACAACACATCTCATTGTGAGAAAAGTGAAAGAAGCTATGCGTTATTTCCCTTCACTCATAAATTGTTAAAGGATACTTCTGCTCATCTTAAAAGATAGAAGAATCTATGATGTGTTCTGCCAATCCCATTACAGCAGTATCTCATACCCCAGCCTTGCCTTCCATAGCTCCTCCAGAATCTCTTTCATGTCTATGATTAAAAATAGTCTTTTTATTAACCAATTAAATCTCTAAAAGTGAGAAATGCCAGTTAAATCTTAACAATTAAAATATTTACCCTTTGGAAATAGAGAGATAGAAAAACATTCTTCACTAGGTCCCTTCTGTACTGATGTTCCCGTGAAATTTTACACTTAAAATATCTGGCTCTGTCTTGAACTCAGAACCAATGATGGATTTTAAGCACAAGAATGCTTTCAGCTCCAAGTTGTTTGGGATATATATCCAGGATGTTATATTTACCCTTGGAATTAATGAAAAACAAGGTCATTTTAAATGTTGCAGTCAGGCAATAAATTACCTGTTCATTAGAAAAGACTTAGGCTACATTTTTCTGTTTGACTGGAAAAGCATCAACCTCACCGACAGCAAAGTTAGCAAATAAGGTACTGAAAATCTTTGATTACCATGACAGCTCACAGTGTTCTATCAAAATCTTTGCAAATTAAAGTGATTAAAAGACATACATTAAAAAAAAAATAATAATCAGGGATTAGTTTTGTATCACTTTTTCACTAGATGTTTTAGAAGAACTAAAGCAAGGAAATACTCACTTGCAAATTCAGTTAATTTTTATCTTCTTCCAAAAAAGGGATACTTTTTGATATTTAGGCATATTTGGAATTTTCCCTTCCGTATATAAGTCTACAAAATACCTTACATAATAACTTGGTTGATTTCCTTATGCCTACAAAGCTCTCTTCTTCTGGACCAAAACTGCAGTAAATTTTCTCTGATCAAAGGATGTAGTGTGGGTTTCTGTTTTTCCTATTGCTTCTCTAACCACAAGGATGCAAAGAGACCTACCTAAAAATTTAGTGTAGGTCTGTAGTAATTGCACCCACAAGTCAAAAGAAGCTCTTTCAGGGTGCAACACAACAGCTGTTAACATACCAGACAAGACCATACAGTAGTTTAGGACAGGAAGTGATGGCATCTCTTATTAAACTATATTTAAGCAGGAAAAAATCTTATGTAATTAGACAACTTGGAACCTGGCCAGGTCAAAAGGATTAAGAACACTTGCAAAAATTTCAGCACAGTCTTAGTTAATTTTCCATTAACTTAATTTAAAATACTGCATATTACTACTGCATATGTAGTGCAGTGTGCACCAAAAAGAGCTGTGGCAAATTATTTTGTCAGTATATACATTTTCAAGTCGCACTTAGGCTATTAATGATGTTGCATTTAGAGTACTTCTAATAATTTTATCGATTAAATACCATCCAGTTGGCTACCTTTAAAGCTACATCAAATTTATGCATATTGTCTAGCTGATTTTTATATATTAAAACAGAATAATGCAGAACACCAATACTCTGACAGAACAAGGATTTTTTGGTTGGTTGGGTGGTTGAGTTTCTGACATTTTTTTTTTTATTTTAAGAGACACATGCTATTCAAGTTTTATTTAATTAAGGTCCCTCATGCCAGCAAAACCTATAGTTTCAAGGCAGAACCTGGCTTTGCTTACACAGTTCAGATTCTTCAATTCCTAGCTCCTCTCTTAGTCTATCCCTATTGTGTTTGCCATGTTGCTAAAGACATTATAAACACATTTCTATATTTTAAGACCTTAGTGATGCATCCACTAACCAGAAAATATGTAAAACAGAGCAAGGATTACTACAAAAAAGTTAAGCTGGAGGATAAATGCACTGACACTTCAGCCATTAAGATCATGACTGGTACAACAATACTGTTAACTGAAGGCAATACAAAGGACACAGGTCTAATATCCAAGAACGTCCTTAGCATAACAGAATCAACCCATCAGTATACTTAATTTCCCCCCCAAAATCATAAATGCTATTCTAGATGAGACCTATATTGAAAGATAAAATATACAAAGGCCCTTAAAAGTTACATTCACTTGCTCTTTCTTCATTGCCTTACAAACAGTAACTCTTAAATTTAAAAAATACTAATGGATTATGTCTTTTTTCTATAGACAAGGATTGAGGTAGACAGAACTAAGAGCTGAAATCATACGCTTGTGATTCTAAATCCTGTGAAGTTACACCTTCCAAATATTAGAAAAAAGCTTCTTAGAAATAGGTTTGTACCAAGATTAGTTGTATATGTTGATAAAGAAATACACATTCCATAAACTGATAGTTTCCTAGGAATTTATAGTAGTTCAATTTGTTAGAGAGTTCAGAAATAATATTCCTGAGTGCAATACTATTGCCATTAAAAAAGAAAAAGTGTTTATCCTATCACCATGTCTTCAGAATTTCTCGCTAACCCGTTATTTCTTAATCTGAGCACATTTCTGCATTATCTGTTTGATGTCACACCTATTTGCACTGTCTTAGAACCCTCAGAATATTATCACCACGCATGTCACAACATAATAAAGATCAGGCTTCTTTCAGGACTACAGAGAGCTGAATTATGAATCTAGAGGTTATTATTGCAACTATCAGAACCCAAATATTTTTAAAAGTGTTTCTGAGAAGACTGCAACACGTAGTATGGAAATTTTATACTGTTTTGTACATAAGTAACTAACATTTCTTTGCAGGAAAGCAATCATGAAAAGGACCTTTTCCGTACTACTGAAAATTCTAAACACCCTGCATTTATTGTTATATATTTAGGGATATCTTAGGCCAAAAAAAAAGGCAACAAAAAGCTACTTAATGTAACTAGGGTAGTAGAAAGCTGGCATACGTGCATTGATAACGCAAAGCTTCCACAGTTTTGGCCTTTCTTGTACCTCTTCCCTTCTCTCCCTCCAGATTATATAAACTTCCTTTGTTGAAAGTTAAAAATGCATAGATTTATTACTATCCGCTACAGAGATCTCTATGGCAAAGCCTTACCTAAATCACTTCCTGGTGTGGTAAAACAACTAATTTGTGCTTCTGTGAAAGCTCCTAAGAATTATCAGAAGTGGGAAAGTGTATCGTGTTTGAACTTTTTGTGACTATAATAGGTTGTATTCTCAAATTAAGCATGTCATTCCAAATTTTACCTTCTAAAAATTCAGCTTTTTGATCACATTTTGACCATGGAAATCAATAAAGATTGCTTTGATGCTTCTTGTGTCATATTTTAACATATACAGAGAAATAAAAAAAAAAATCCCAAAACATTCCAAGTGTCTAGTCTTGAATGTCTACATCAATTCATACTCAGCAGATATAAATACACTGCATTTTTATGCATCTCATAGAAGATTGTGTATGTTCATGAAGTGCAAGAGTTAAAAATAACCTCGATGCTTTTCCCAGTATTTTTAGCAGGCTACATATACTTAATTCAATCTCATTTTCTGTAATACTTTAGCAGTTTAGGAAAAACTTTAAACAGCTATTTAAAAAAAAAAGAAGAAAGAAAGAAAGAAAAAAAAAAAAAGAAAAACCAGTCGAATACCTCTAGAGTGAATGACAAGGTCCTGCGTCTTTTCTCTGGCTTTATCATATTAATGGCCCTTGGCCCACACTCAGTTGTGGCTGTAATTCCCATCTGTTGAAGACAGTGCACACACCGGAGCCGACCTGGGTGCTCACGGTGTTACCCCTCAGGGGAGAAGCATCACTCCAGAGACCGCCTGCGAGCCGCCGTGCCCGCCGAGCCCAGGGCGGCTCCAGCTGCGCTGTCCCCTCGCACTCACGGCTCCGAGAGCCAGGCCGCTGCCGCCTGGGCCAGCGCGGCGGGAGCGTCACCGCCCGGGCCGTGAGGGCTCTTGGAGCCGGCCCAGCGCGTCGGCGGCCGGCGCCGTTCCAAACACGCCTTATGGGCCGCCGTGGCCCGCACTGAGCCCCTGAGGGAAGCGACGATGGCCTACAGTGATGGCCTGCACTGCGGCCCGGCCTGCAGGTGAGCAAAAATGGCCTGCGCTGGGGTCCGGCTATGAGGGCAGCCGTGACATTACAGCCCAGCTTCTCAGCGA
Organism: Tichodroma muraria; assembly: GCA_013390105.1. Lineage (NCBI taxonomy): Eukaryota > Metazoa > Chordata > Aves > Passeriformes > Sittidae > Tichodroma > Tichodroma muraria. Next base: position 12,328 of record WAAG01068072.1, read on the forward strand.
GGCAGCTTGGACAGGTGGCCTCAGACTGAGCAGAACCTGCCTTTTGGAATTTGTTCTCCCTCTGCCAGACTAGCTGCAGAATGACCGAAGCACTTGAGTCCAAGTCCCATCTTGGTTCTTAAACTATATATCTGCTTGAAGTTGGGTTTTGCTCATACGAGTTTGTCTGGAGGTGACATGCTCAACTGGAGGGGTTTATTGCACAATTAAATTTTCTCACCTACTTCATTGGCAGGGATTCTTCTTCTTCAAAGAAGGCAAATAGGTGTACTTGTTTCTTAAAAGGCTGTGTTTTGTGAAAGCACTACGAAAAAGCTGGAGTAATGGCAAAGAATTATTAAAAAGGCTTTATCTCTACTTGATGTACTATCTGCTCTCAAAAATCAGTGTTGGTAGAGGCAGTTCAACAGGATTGTCTAGGGTTGAACATTGTTTAAGAGTAGGAACAAACTGCCAACAACAGACAATTTTCCTTTGCAGACTAACCTGAAATTATCTCATTCTGTATACTTCAGTGCACATAGAAGGCGGAGATGAATGCTGTAGATGCTGATGACCGCAAGAGGGAAGATCAAGGTAAGTCTCAGACAACTTTAAGAGGTAGCTAAATAGTGTCATTATAGTTCTTCAGTCAAGAGATCTAGATGATGTCAAGGAAACTGCTATCAAAGAATTCTCATAGTTATATTTGAAACCTATCATTAAGCAAGTCTTGAATAGTTTAGCTTTTACGTCGTGGGCATTTATTAGGAAAAGGTGTTTACTAAGGGTTCACCTAACTTGTAAACCCATTCTTACCAAGCATTAATTTTCTGTCATAGAAAGTGCAGAAGTATGTCCTTCTGCTGTTAGACCTTGAGCTATGAATTTTTTTTTACTAATATCTTTTCATTCAAAAAAAATTTTTTTTGAATGATAAATACCATCCAAGTTTCTACCAAGGAGTTCAGTAAAAAATATGTGTTTTTATTTTCCCCATCGTCAAATATATTAGTTCCATCCTCTGAGCCACTCTAACTTCCACCAATTTGTCTCAAGCCAAATGAATTGACAAAAGTAATCTGAGTTTTGATTTCTTTGCCCTACTTCTGCTGAATAGTATTAATTTTATTGACTGATGCAAGGTCCTTTCATAAAAGTGTGAGTTCTATAAGCACACCAGAGGTATTTAGTATTGGCTATTAAGTTACTTCTTACGGTTGTCTGACTTACCTTGATCTCCTGTCTTGTGGTCAACAGCATCTGTAGATTTCTTGGCTGTCGTCTATGTGCACTGAAGTATATGGAATTAAAATAAGTTGGGGGGTGAGGGTGGGGTTGTGCAGGTTCCTTGGCCTAGCCAGCCTAAGCTTCCTACACAATTTGAGAAAGTTGAGAAATAAGGCTTTTTGTTCTCAAGTCCAAATATTAGTTGTATTTCAACTAGGACTAAGTTGAAAGCCCAGCACAACTGGTGCACTAAACAACTTAGGTTTTGAAAGTTCGGCTTGATGCAGTCAGACCTGGAAATTGAATCTTCCACATCTGCCCGTATGTTCTTAATTTGAGTGGACATGAATTGGTGTTCATGAGATCCTCTTTAATCTGATCTGTTTGAACGGCTATCACATTCTGTAGTTTCAGTTATATGGAATCATAAAATGGTTTGAGTGAAAGATCATCTTATTCCTATGAATATTATAATGTATGCAGAACAGTAAGTGCAGCCACTCAAAATTTCAGATACCCCTCTTTCATGAATGCTTGAAAATCCACACCAGAGGACAGTACTGGGTTCGCTTATATGCACAAGAGCTTCATCACAAAAGACAACTACATATTGATGTGTATGTCTAATAACACTCCAGGGCAGGAGAGATTTGGATGGCCAAGAAAGAGGCATCTGGCTTCCTAAATTCTGGGTGGCAGCTATAAAACAGGAAAGAAAGAACAGACCTTTGGAGGGGAGTAAGGAAAATTGAGAACTTTGATTCATATTCTGTCGGTTTAAATTTTTCGGAAAACTGAATAGACAAAAATCTAAGATTCATCTTTCTGAAAGGGACTACAAAGTTGACAGCTAATTAAATGTCAGTCATCCATGAAGCCGAGCAGGCCTAAGGACTGAAAATTAACATATTATAGAAATAATCCTGTACTACTTTATGGGCCTTACATTTTACTGTTATAACAACAAAAAAATATTTTCAATACTGCACAGATAAGCTCTCTGAGCTAAGAATAAACAGGACTAAAACTTGTGTGTGACATCAGTTTGGCCTCTTTGTTCTCATGAGCTTATTATTCTTGTGTAGTTTGGTGGGGTATTAAGGCAGTAGACAAAGGAAGCAGTTGTCTGTTCAATTCCTGAGCTAGTTGCAGCAGAAGTTGGACCACAGAATGAATGAAATATTGAGTTGTTGGTCTTTAAGTTAAGGAAAACGAAAACCACATAGGTAGGCAGGCTTTCTGTCTCAACCTCTGACATAAAATGTTTTTTATTACACTGAAGATTCAGTAATTAATCTTTATTACCTAAATATGCAGTTTGACCACATATTTTCTAAAAGTATAGGGTATTCACCAACTTCCATTCACAGAAATTTAGAGCTAAATCGAAGAAATTTAGAAGTTTTGAGCAAAGGTCTTCACCAAACACAGGTGCTTGACCTGAGCATCCGAACTAGTCAAGCAAAGTTGGCAAATACATATTTTAATATGCCACATATGAAAACTGATAAAACCATTCCTAATACAAATAAACTAGCATGCCAAATCAGGACTGCTTATTCTAGAATCAACTGTCACATAAACATGGTCTCATATATGGCCTAATGACCATATTATAAAGATTGGTTTAAATTCATGTCTTCTCCTGTTCCAGATTAATTTTCACCTGCCAAAAAAACCATTACTTAGAGCCTATTTTTTGTCTCTGAATTGATAAATTCCTCATATTCCTTAACAGTGTATATGTTACTACCATACAAGAAGTAGAAGCATGATGTCCTTCTTCATTTTGCACACACAAGCAACTATGATAATCTGGCTTTGTATTTTAACTTCAGTTGCTTTCCAACAGAGCAATTGATTAACAGTCAATGCAATAACAAACACATAAAGATTTATTTAAAATATTGCCTTGTAATCTAATCTGTATGGCCATTGCTACAATTACACAGCAGCAATTTGAGACCCATGACTAGAGAGGTGTTTCATTAAAGATTCCTGTTCTCAGAGTGCTGGCATTTTTGACAGAATGATTTTACTTATGCATCTCAACCTAAAGGTAATTTTCATTACTGTTGCTTTGTAAGCGTGGCTAATTAAATCAAAAATATTTTCCCTGAATTCTTTTTCTATGAAAAGGTGAATCTAAGTGAATAAAAAGTGAATCTATTTTATTTTGTCACTAATTTCAGGAGTATTTTTGTCTCTATAAATTAAAGGAGTATTTTTGTCTCTATAAATTTGGTCTTTCATAAGCTTAGTTCTTATTTAAAAATCTAACTTGTTCAAGGAAATTGAATTTTAAAATAGGTATTTTAGTCTAAAAACTGTAATAACCCATGCATTGATTCTATGCCCTATCTCCTAGTAACCTTCTGTTAACTACAGCAAAAGCTGTAATGTGGCCTTCTGGAGAGGGAAAAGAAACTAGGCTTTGCTAGTTCCACTAGCCATAGGGCTATTTTAATTTGTGTTTATTGATGTCTTTAAAAGAAATCTGAATATTTATACTTGCACAAAATGCAAGTTTTCAGTGAAAAGAACAATCAGGAAGGCATTATTTCCACGAGGTTTTGTCCTTTGACTCCTCTTTTATCACAGTAGTCCTGTTTATCCCATGATCCCTTTGGTATCCTTTCCAGCACTGGAGACAATATGTTATGCTAATGTAAATCCATGAGAGTTGGCTGGCCAGGAGGTTTGTTCCAACCAGAATATACAGCATATGCATCCTGCATTCTTTTCTTCACTCAAAGTACTAATTCTTACTACTCTCCTTCATGCCTGGAAAGATACAGCCACCAAACAGGCCTCCAACAAGTTTTCTTGCTGTCTGCTTTTGCTGCTTGCTCAGGATCTCCAGTTAGCATCTCTGTCGCAACAAGCAACTTTTTTGTCTGCTCAGGCTCAGATCTAGTATTCTCCACTCCTACACACCCTGGGTTTATCACTCAAATGGCTACTATTATTTTGGCATTCGCCTTTGCACAGTCACTGATTTTCAGAAAACTTGCAGGAACACAGATATCTATCCATCTTTCAGAATGGGTTGAAATCAGTCAAGACAGTAAATAATGGGACTGGCAGGGCATTTGTATGAGCCTCATTTCCTTGGGAATGCAAGATTGAATTATGATTAATTACCAGTATGGTCGAGAGTTCTGTCACCTCTGCAGGGGTCAGTGGCTCCAGACACAGGGCAAGCAGAGTTAAACAGTTGCCCCCGTTCAGAACACGCCTCCATCAAAGTCTGTCTGTCCATCAGACTTGGGCACATCCACTGCTAGGATTTACAAGAAGTCTGTAACAAAACTGGAATTGATGTATGCTAACTGTTAACATTAAACATGTAAGCGTGAAAGAAAAAGCAATCAGTGAATGGCTTACGTATTTATTCCTGTCTTTTTCAAGTCAAAAATAAGGTGACAACCAGGAATGGCAGAGGTTGAAAGTAAACCTTACTGGAAAGGCAGCAGGAGGCAGATGTGTGCAAGGACAAAGGAAGAAGGCAGGCAAAACCACACAGGTATTTTGGTATTTCTGATATCTGCAAAAGATCGTTCTCAATATAAACAGAGGCATATTGTGGGGGGGGGAAATTACTTAGGGTTATGCAAAGAAATATTTTACCAGAATGTGTTTAAAATAATTTTTAAAAGGTTTAGTCTGATCTTCACTTGAAGTTAATTTCCTCAGCAGGAGCAGAGTCTCGTCATGGTGTACTTCAACACAATGCACTCAAACTAACAGACTGGCTTGCTACTTAAAACTAAGAAGGTTAGTTGACTTTATACCAGACTCAGGTGTAAAACTCTTTTAGCAGTCATCTAGACAAAGAAAACAATTGCCACACGCCGAAAATAGTTTTGGAAAGATTTCAAGTAGGTAATTGGTAAGAAGGCTGCTGACTCCTGGCATTTGCTGGTTTCCCAGCAGCATGGTACTAGCTGCTTTGCTGTCCTTAATGGATGCATACAGACAACTGCACACTCCTCCAAGAATGTGTACATTTTGCTGGGTTTTTATTGCAGATCACTGGATAAGATGCTGAGATAGATATAATTTTTAATGCAATATTTTTAGTACAAAATTGAGGCAATTTCCCCAAAATAATGAGACTATTTTTTCCATTTTTTTGCATTATTCCTATGCTTTCTTCCATTAGCTTTGTTTCCATGTGGTAAAGGCACAAGTTTCTCATGTTTATTCCTTTTTACTTTGACAATTCTGATGGTTTCTCCTGAGTCTTGATTTGTTGGCTCTAACAGGATACTCCTTTTCCTGATTATAAAGTAGCAGTGGAAAGAAGCATTTATTTGGCAAAAGTAGGCAAAAAGTAAAATAAATAGTTGGTCTAGTACAGTGTTAAACAAGGTACCCTACTTTATATTTGGAGGACTCCCAAATCAATCAGTATGTACATACAACATAGAGGAAGCAAAGAACACAGAAAACCATTTTACTAACTTCAGAAGGAGATGTGCAACAGAAATTGGATGGAATAAGCAGACTGTGGTTATGTGAATTATGGTATTAGTGGTTATTTTTTCCCCTTGTCATAATGTCATTTTTTTCTACGGGCAATCAGCTTAGCTCACAGTGCAGGACTTTTTTCCAAATGCTTTATCAACAACACTGTCGTGATTTAGCACATGAGTGAACGCAGAAAGCCCCACCAATGTCACCAATATCTCAGGCCAGGATGATAACTACCCATCTGATGAAAAGTCACAGCAAAAAGCACCAAACTTATTAGTAAACAAGTCTTTGGAGAGGCGTAATTTAGCCTTTATTTTAGTGTGAGGCCAAACCCAGCAACTTTGATCCTTATAAAGCGCTTAATATTATGCCAGGTAAATAGGCACCAGTGACCCCAAGGCTTTGAACATCGATTTTATCTAGACTTTAAAAATCCTATGTGAATCTTCAGATGGAACCAGGCTTTTAGAAGTCCAGAACTGTTGTCTAAATGAGCTGTGACAGAAATTCTGAGGTGTAATATGCAGACTCAGTTCTAGTCAGGTCATCTGTGGCCTTCCTTCCTTTCCTTCCTTTCCTTCCTTCCTTCCTTTCCTTCTTTCTTTCCTTCCTTCCTTCCTTCCTTCCTTCCTTCCTTCCGTCACTATTTGGATTCAGGAACATAATGTTAATTGCATGTATTTGTTTTGGATAATTGTTTGAATGACTCTTTATCATAAAATCAACATTACCTGTAACTGATTCTATTAGAACTGGCAATGAGGAATGCAGACTGATGATTTTAAAGGAGTACACTGCATTTTTTTTCACCTTTCACTTGCAACTCATAGACCTTGGTGATGGAACTAAAATTATGTGTTTGTTTTTCTCTGCATTATTTCCTCATATGAAACTGGTGGTCATGCTTATTTACTAAGGTAAACAAAAGAACCTATAGTTTTGATAGCTAAGCTACTAAGTTATTTAACTAATGCCATGAATGTGCCCTAAATGATGAGAAATTACGAATATTTTTTACTATATTTGTTTTTTATTTTATGAAGTGACAATAATGCAGAGGCTATATATATGACACATTCCAAACAAAACACATTCTAAATTTAATTGTGCAAAGTATAATCTAAATTTAGATTCTAAGGAATCTAAATTTATTAACATAAGAAATTTTAATTCTGCACAATAAATAGAAGCAGGCTGAGTTACATTATAAAAAATGTAAGATATAAGCTTTCTTTTTGTGAGACCTTTATTTTGCTCTCCAGAGCTAGAGTCAAAATCCATGATTTTAACTTCACAGATAAGCAATAATCCATAATTCAATCCACTTTTCCCCATATGTAAATATTTTTGTTACTGAATCTACATTAGGTAAATTTCAGACATTACTTGTTCAGTAAAATGCTAAATTCTTGCTATAGTCTGAGATTAGAAGACAGATGATCTTGAAGAAGAAGCAGGAGACATTAAAAAATCTGTGACTGATTTCAAAGCTGACCAATCCTTAATTGATTGAGACTCAGAAAGCATAAAGAGACATCAGCCTTTATGACTGCAACTGAATAGAAAGTCTCTAGTATTATATGAAAAGAATCTTTAACATTGATAATGACATATAAACAAAGTGAATCTGGTGTTTTGCAGTCTGGTGACATTGCATGCATTTGCATGGATGCAAGCCTTATTAGCAAGGGATACAAAGAAAAGTAGTAAATTTATTAGAAGATGCAGATGCCAGTATATACACTAAGGTATTTCAGTGATGCAATAAGTGACCTTGTCCTTCTCATATAAGTACCAAAAAGTATGCACAAATTACATAATAAAGCAGCATAATGGCTTGCAACAAAGCAATTTCTCAAAGGGTATTTAAAAGCAGTTTGAGAGTATTAGGATTGGGGTGATACAGTTTGTCTTGCAGTGTGGTCTTTCCCCTCTTTGTACATCACTGGGACTCAATGGATCAATAATAATTCAGTTATAGAATTGCTTCAATGTGTAGCTCTCCAGAGCAAGATCTGCTCATGTGAACAGCTTTCCTCACAAGAGAATTGAGAAATAGTGTCGTGGGATACATCAAAATCTGTTGTTACTGCAGCCCAAGGCGTCTGGTTCTGTATTTACCAGTCAGTGCTACTGTGTCAAGTGGTGCTAATAAACGGTTACAATAAGGGGAAAAGAAACGGAGCTGCCTCAGTGATGAAAATGGGTACTGAGATAGAAAAAGGGAAAGAAACTCACATGATGCTATGTGATTATGCAATAGAAGAACTGAGCCTGGAATATGTTTCAGAAACCTATTTATTCCTACATATGGATATCTTAAAGTAAATGAAATATTGGGAAAGAATTTTTTCTGTTGTATTGGTATAGTATTGCTTTCTTTAGTTTTTGTATATGACATCTTTGCAGTGTATAGTTTCAGTGGTTAACTGATAACAGTTAAAACACCCCCACAGGATTGTTTCCAGCCCCACCTGCTGGTCTGAAACTCGAGTTCTGAAGTTGGTTCTGGCTAAATTCTTCTTAATTTTCGACTTGAAAATTCAGGTAAAGGCTAAATGCATTTTATTTAACCAGGCTTTTTAGTATTTCTATTAAAGCAGTAGATGTTTCACAGATAATTAGCAATTTTCATCCTGAAGAGTCGAAATATTTTGTAACTGCGCCACGCGGGCGCGGGCCCTGCGGGGGGGCGGGCGCCACCGGGTGGATTGCCGAGGTACAGCCGCGATTTGCCTTCGAGCATCCCCTGAGTCTTGCACTGAGTCACAGAATCACAGAATATTCTCAGTTGGAAGCGACCCGCGAGGATCATCGAGCCCTTGCGCACTTGCGTCTCAACTATCTGTACATTGGTCTCCTGTACCTAAGGATTAGAATTCGGCCTTTAAATACATGATGGCCTTTTTCTGAGACCACTGTCCATCCAATGGAGAAATATGCTTTCATTGTCTCCTGGGCTGTTTCCTCACTACTTTGCCTGATACTGGGGTTTAAGACTATCTTTGATTTTCTTTCTATAATAGAGCAGCTGTTATCTCAAAAATGTCCAATGAGCCATTAAAACTTGTGTGTGCTCCATGCTACAGATAATATGAAAGAAAGTATTATGAAGGCATTGGCTAAAACATGATGGATCACGTAGGAAGCATCAATAAGGCAAGAGAAATATGTTCAGTGGAAAGCTCTGTGTCTTAGGGAAGAAAATAGAATAGATCAGCAAAAGAAAAGTGTGATTTCAAATGATTTTTCTATCTGCATTTTGGATGAGGCCTTCACTTATGCTTGTTAACATTCCAACTAGATGCTTCATTTTTAAATAATGTCTTGGATGGGAAAATCTATACTAAAAGTTACCTTTTCATCCAGACGAACAATATGTTTCTATGAAAACAAACTAAATTTTCATGTGTCAATATGTCTGATTATTAGTAGTAAAGACAATGATGTTTTAAAAGAAAAAATCCTATTTCCTGGTTTCATGAATATTGAATTATTTTTAACTTTTTTCTACAAAACAGCTTGCAATGACAGGACCCACCCTCCTTATGTTCTCATATACACAGCCTAGCCCATAGTGTAATATAAGGATGTTTCATAAAAGACAGGGAGAGTTTTCCTAGAAGGAGGCTGAATTTGATTTTTATCTCTCCTAGGTAAGGGTCAGTTAACCACAAAGAGATGCAGTTCTTGTATTATGTAGCAAATTCCTCTTACATATCTAATTATTTTAGAATGATCTGGCAGTCTTGTGTTTAGCCAAAATGATCTGTTTCCTGAGTTTCCGACTGAGTATTTGCATTTGTTTTCTTAATTTACTTCTTGTACAGGAGCATCAACAGCTGTAATACTATCAATTCCCAGCCCGGGGGTGCTGGTTAGCAGCAGCTCAGCAGGAGCCAGATGATCACCAAAGGAGATGTTTCCTCTGAGCCCAGCATCAATGTGGCCTCACCATAAGACCCATGTGCAGCACTGGGGCCCAGCATTGGAGAGTGACATGAAGGTCCTCAGATACTGCTGGAGGAAGCAGCCAAGCTGGTGAGGGGCTGGAAGCAGCTAAGGGCTCTGGGCCTGTCTGGTTAGGAGAGAAGGCAGCTGAGGGGCGACCTCTGGGCTTTTTACCAGTTCCTGAGCAGTAGACATGGAGAGGCAGATGCTGCCCTCTTCTCCCTGGGATCCAGGGACAGGATGTGTGGGAATGGCTCAAAGCTGCGCCAGAAGAGGTTCAGACTAGACATGAGGGAACATTTCTTTACCAGGAGGGTGGTCATATGCTGGAACAGGTCTCTTGGAGAGGGAGTTGATGTCCCAAGTATTGAAGAGGCATTTGGGCAGTGACCTTAATAACAAACTTAAACTTTTGGTCAGCTCTTGAGAAGTCAGGCAGCTGTACTTCAGATATGGAAATCTGTACAACAGATGATTGTTACAGGTTTCTTCCAACTGAAATAGTCAATTCTATTTGAAACCTTTTGGCTGACTACAATATCCTCATTTTAAAATGTCTATCCTTTTTTTTTTGTTTTTCATAAGTGAATTAGATGGCTATTAATTATAACTAAGATTTGGTGCAATTATGCAAAAGCGTTAGGACTGTCTACATTTAAATAAAGGAAATTAAATTGCTTTCTAGTTTTGCATGGGTCGCACTGGGAACGAGAAATGTAGCATCCATTATACAAGCAACTTGACTGTAGGCTTCTCAGTATTTGTAAAATAAAAAAATTACTGTAGTTAGTCCAGAAGAGTGGCACATTTCAAGGTAATCAATAAGTAAAAACAAAGCTAAATTTCCAGGCCAGTGAAAACAGATATCCAAAATTGTTTCCAGAGAAAGCTGTATGTTTTCAGTAAATTATAAAACATACATTTTAATATGTGTCAGTGGTGCCCAAGCCCAAGTTTCTATTGCAAACTTGGGAACACAGTGCTGGTGCAGCCAGTATCTTCATATCAGTTTTATTTTTTGCTTCTTTTAGCACCTTGTATTACAAAGACTTATGAGTATGCTAACCATTATGGTTTGTGAGAAGATCCATAAGCCCTGCAGCATATCTGAGCTGTTGTTTGATAATCAGTCTAGAGAGCTAAGAATGAATGTCACAACCTGTCTTATAGAGGATGTCTGTAATATTTGTAAATATTAGTTTAATATTAGTCAGTTACATATTCAAAGCTTATTTACTTGAGTGAAGTCTGCTGAACCACTTCCAAGATATCAGTAATCACACCATCAGCAGATACTAGATGCAATATTAGTTTTCACTAGAATCTGGAGAGATGTCAGTGTCTACACAGGTGTCCTGTTTTAACTTGGACAGTTAATTTTCTTCTTAGTAGCTGGTCCAGTGGGTGCTGTGTTTTGGATTAAGTATGAAAGTAATATTAATGTTGTGATGCTTTTGGTTGTTGCTCAGCAGTGCTCATCCTAAGTCAAGGACTTTTCTGTTTCCTGTGCTCCGTCAGCAAGGAGGTGCACAAGAAGCTGGGGAGAAGCATGTCCAGGACAGTGGATCTGAACTGGCCAAAGGGATACTGCATACCACAGAGCATCACAGGACGTGACATGCCATGTTAATATGAATGAACTACAGGTTCTGTAAATGGTTGTAAATAAAAACTAAATGTACAGATTCTAAGTGTGAACTCATATGAAAGTACTCCAGTGACAAAGGGGCAACTTCCTAGAAAAAAGTTACATTATATCCTTTCCCTACTGGCCAGCTGATGCAAGACAAATGCTTATCCTCAGTTCTTGATTCCAGCAGTTGTCTGTGTCTGAATTTCAAACCCATTTGTATGCTGGTCTTTGTTAGGAGCAGTAAATTCTTCTCTGTTGCCAAGAAAACCTTATTTTGCAGTGATTTGTCTACTTTCTTGCATTGCACTTGCCTCCTGTACATAAAAGAAGTTAGAAATACTGCAAACAAATGTCTCTGGGGATCACGATCTCTGACCTTTATCTGCATTTAACAACAGCTTAAATTCCACATTTTGTTCAGCATAGGAGTCACACAAAAAGTCTTCTAAATAGGCTCTACCAGCTGCCATTCAGAGCTGTTCCCATTGTAAAAGCCTTTTCTCTCACATTTCATTGTTTTACAAGTAAAATGTTACTGGTTGTATTTTTGGAATGTTTTTATCCTTTACGTCTTTAATGAGAAGCGAGCATGCTAATAGTCTGCCATGCAGTTTCTTTTTATGACTTTCTGCCAAACACAGCTAAATCATCAGTCAAACTAAAGGTTTTTATGTTAATAATAATTTGAATAGTGGTTTGAAAAATGCAGTTTCACTAATGTTTTAGTTCCCATCTACTCAACAAACATATACAAAGAAAGCAGATACTTCTAGCTGCGATAATTTCTTGTTTTGACAGCTTGTGGCCAAGTCTCTTTTGGCTACTTTTGGAAGCAATAGATTTGTTAGTAGTCTCAAGTTCTAAGAATAAAAAAAAAGTGCTACTTAACTACACTAAGAATTTGATTTAAAATGTAAGATCTGAGTTTTCTTACCCTGTCTTATAAATGTGATGTTAGATATTTGTTATTTAGGCTGTACAGTTGGATAAAACTAATTAATTATTTACAGAAGTCAAAAATTGTACAAAGCATCTAAATTAAAGCCTTTTATATTGCATTTGACATTTAAAATTAAGAGAAGGAGAAAAAAAACAACAGGAAAAACCCCCAAACCATATAAAAGTGGTAAATAACCACCCAAAGTTATAAAGTTAAGAAGCATGTGAAACAGGAGGTGCCTGCATCTAATTATTCCTGAATCATAGATCCTGATTTCCACGATGAAGAGCAGACCCCGCTGAGTCACTGGGATATGACCTCTAAATGAAACACAAAAAAGCAATAGGCCCTGTATTCTATAAGGACTGTGTATTTCTCCTTAGGCTCTGACCAAAAAACCCCAAGCAAATGGTATCTGCAGGAACATGCTACCTCACTTGCAATACTCACAATTCACAATCCCATGCTGGGTAACCCTCCCATCCTTTTCCCCTGTGCACAACCTCTCAGGCACTAGATCAATTCTTTTAGAATCTTTCTGGATCACACATCCATCCTGGCATGCGGGAGAACATGAAAAGTGATCTTTGAGACTGCAGATAAAAAAAAAAAAGAAAAGTGAAAAAATATAAAAAGAAAGAAGTGAAAGTTATTAACAGCTGTCACTTGTTTTATGCATCTTGAGAGGATAGCTTCACTAGCTGTAATACAAAGTAACACATAAAAATTCCCCCCTTTCCAGATCAAGGTAATATGATCAAAAACTAATCCCCTTCTGTGTAAGGCACAGCGTATGAGACAGCCAATGGGTTTGGGCACAATATTAGAAAGGAAATAATCTAATTATTTTTTTTCTTGCCAAATTGCACACAAGCTCCTCTCAAATGAAAAAGCCATATATCACTAACCAGAGATTCAGAATTCAGGTTCAGTCCTTCCACGCAGGAAGATTTAGATTTATTTAGGGGTATGTGCATGGCAGTAATAGAGCTGTCTTCCCAGTAGAGCGATCAAACTCACACTTGTGAGAAAGGAAAAAGTCAGTAGTTGACAGAGATTTAGTTTGACACATTTCCTACTTATGTAGCATTCAAGGAATAAACAAAAAGTCTGCTTATATGAGATCAGAAAATGAGCATCCAAGGCAGTATTTTGTTTCCAACAGTGTCTGTGTGGTGAATTAACCTTGGCTGGCTGCCATACACTCACTAAGCCACTCTCCCACTCCACCTCTTCTAGAGCTCAGGGCGAGAAAATAAGATGAAAAATTATGTGGCTTGAGATAAAGACAGACAGATCACTTATTAATTACCATCAGGGGCAGAAGAGAACTGACTGGGGGAAGACTAATTTAATTTATTGCCAATTTAAAATTGAGCAGGGTGGTAAGAAACAAAGCCAAAATGAAAATCGATCTCCCTCCCCTTCCCCTATTTCCCATTCTCACCTTTACTGCTTTGTTCTGACTCTTCTACCTCCTCTCTCATGAGCAGCACAGTGGGGATGCGTAATGGGGACTGCGCTATGCAGCAATAAAGCATTCCTGTTATCAACACTGTTTTCATCACAAATCCAAAACACAGGACTGTACAAGCTACTATGAGGAAAATTATTTCAGTGAACACCAGCATGCACTTCTCTAACACACCTTCCTCTTCATTCTGTTTTTCTTCTCCAGCATGGGATCGCTCCCACAGGGTACAGTCCTTCACAAACTGCTCCAGCATAGGTCCTTCCCATGGGCTGCAGTTATTTAAGAACTGCTCCAGCATGGGCCCTTTCCATGTAGTACAGTCCTTCAGGAAGAGACTGTTACAGTGTGGGTCCCCTCCACACCACAAATCCTGCTAGAAAACCTGCTCCTGTCACCTTTTCCTGGACCACAGTTTCTGCCAATAGACCGTCCTGGTGTGGGGTCCTCCACAGCCCACAGAGCCTCAACACACATCACCATGGTCCTCCACATGGGCTGCAGGGGAGTCTCTGCTCTGGTGCATGGAGCACCTCCTCTCCCTCCTTCACTGACCTTGGTTGTCTGCAAGATTATTGCACATTTTTCTCACTCCACTTTCACCCAGTTGCTCCACAGTGTTTTTACACTTTTGTACGTGTTATCACATAGGCACCACCAACATTGCTGATGGGCTCAGCTTTGGGCAGCAGTGGGTCTGTCTTGGAGATGGCTGGAACTGACTCTGTTGGACAACGGGGAAACTCCCATGTTTTTTCACAGAAGCCACCCCTGCAGCCTTCCCACTACCAAATCCTTACCATGTAAACCCAATGTAAGCTAATAGCAGATGTCTAGTGAGAGTATGGGAATAACACAAGATACAATGAAGGCAGCTTCTCTGGCTTGGCTTTGCTTTGTAATTAATTATATGCAGGCACCTCCTGTTTCACATGCTTCTTAACTTTATAACTTTGGGTGGTTATTTACCACTTTTATTTACTCAAAGGAGGCACTCTTCAACCCTCCTGGGAAGCAGCATGAATTTCATTCCAGACTGAATCCTTAGGCATCTGTATTTCTTCATGGCCTGTAGTGCTCAAAACCCCAAGTACAGTGTTACAAGTGCTTAGAAAGGGAATACAGAACAAAGGTGAAGTCACCACTAAACCACTATTAGTCCGTGGTGTGCCTGCACCCTGAACAATGAGTTCAGTTTACAGCTACTTCTGACACAAATTATCTAGTAGGACCAGAAAACTAAAATAAAGGATGTTCAAAGTTATAGAAGAGCTCATGAAAAATGGACTAGAATTCTGTAACTCAGAAAAGGCAAAACTCAAAGTCAAGATGACAGGTATCTATAAAGTCCAAACTTGAAAAGGAAACAAATATTTGCTCTTTCTCTTATTTCAGAAATTAGGAAGTATCAAAATATCAGATAGTGAGCTCTAAGCTAACAACAAGATAATCCTTTTTTTTGCACATCACAGAGCTAAATTCTGGAATTACTACTACAGGATGTGTCTGTGAGGATAAAATAGTCATCATAAAGATGTGTATCACTACCTGTTTTTGATCTGTAGTTCTGAAATGCAAGTCTGGTATTTGGTGTTCCTTCCCACAAACTCTGTGCATGTCCAGTCCCACAGTCTGTGTAACACGGGCAGCACCTATCATAGCATCAATAAAAAAAATAAGGTGACAAAAATGCCTCTGTTGTTTAATATCCCATGAAGCCAATTTTCACTTCTTGATCTGTTTCCAGCATCAGCTGTGTTGTCGTCTTGTCATGTCTATCTTGTTATCCAGTCCTCTCTGTGTGAGGGAAAGGTGAAGATATGCTGTCTCAGCCCCCCTGTGAGACTCCCTGATAAAAACCTCCAAGAATTCCTTATGCCAAATGCAGAACTATGACCTCATCTACCTTCTTCTCCCTTCCCATCTCTGCCAGCTAGTGGTTCCCTATCCTTGGTCAAAACAAAATCCTTTTCTCCTTCAATTTATCTTAAGCTGGTTTTAAATGGGCACAGTGAAGCATACAGGGCTTTTCTTTGTGTAAATCACTTCTCAGGTAAATTCTTGCTAGGCTTCTGTTATATTTATGTACACACTCTTTCATTTTAAAATAATAATAAATTTTTTTTTAAATGCACCACTGTATCTACCACATCTCTAAAGAAATAAAAAAATCAGGCAGACGGGGAGTTGAGCAGCTTTTCCACAGGTGAAATACAGTTGTAGTATATACAACAGTAGAAACAAGGTCTATATTCCTAGTCCTACACATGATTTGTTAAGTCAAATCTACTTGATATTTATTTTCTTATTTGTGTAAGGCACAAGAAGAAGAGATTTACTCTGGTCCTGTTAAGTGTCCAGCAAAACACAGATGTTAATTTTCATTTTTTCCTACTGGAACCTTAAGAAAGGGATATTAATTTATTCAATCATAAAGCAAGAGCAAGAGAGAGTTATAGTTTCACCAACAGTTGCAAATGCTTTCTGGTTTTAATTATGTTTTAATCACAGTCATTTGCTCTTACCCATTAAAGTGTTTGACATAATAAAAATTAAGGTAAATAAACAAATAAATAAATTCAGGACAACTTTTGAGACAGCTCCACTGCCAATTACAGGAAAAGCAGAATGAACTCCTTGTTGTATGTACTAATAATTCCTGATGTTTTGCTCCTCCCACTTCCTTCCCTGCTTTAACACTGAATTAGTCACCATGCGACAATAACAATAATTATGTTGTATCTGGATTCCAGTCCATTCTCATCAACATGGAAGTAAAACATATTGCATTCCCCACCCTACTTACATTCTATCCTTAGTAGCAAAGCTCAGATTTCAGTAAAATCTTACACTGCT
>WAAG01068072.1:28905-44426 GCA_013390105.1 Tichodroma muraria
ACACCGCTATTATTCTTGTTCAAATAATCTTTTAATCCCGTATTTTTGTATATATAAATATATATATATATGTATGTGCTTGTTGGTTCTGTGCAACTATTAGATTCTTATAACAGGTATACAGAAAGATAGTTTAAGGCTATCCAAGTTTTTAGTAGCTAAAATTTCTTGCTAAAGAACAATAAACAAACACATTTTTATCTCCAGTGAAATAATTTCCACTGCTCTTGCCTGGGTTGAAGGCGTCATCCTGGATAGGAAGACGAAAGAAAATACTGATGTCCAAACACTCTTTTCTCTAAAATGTGTTGTGACATTTCACTATTAGCTTTTTCTATTGCAAAAAATGAGAAACAATCGACATGTGTGATTTAAGGCGAAGAATTCTTCCTATTTGTTAAGATATTTGTTCACAAGGTATACAAATATTTAGATTTTTCTTTTTAAACATAAAAGCTATTGGAAAGGGAAAAGTTAGTTGTTTCAGATGTCTGCTGAAGTTCTGAGTAATTTTTTTGTTTTAATTTTATGTCTCTATTTGGAAGACTGGTTATTCCACAGACATGAATGAAAGATAGGCATACAGGTATTCTGAGAAAACAAACCAACAGAAGCATTTTGATCAGTGTTATTTAAAATAAGGAGTAAGAGCTCCTTGGTGAATAACACAGTACTAGAAGTACAATTTTGTGCCTCATAGAGCTTTAGTCTTCTTCCTGACTTGGAACATGGGAAGAAAAAAAGAAGAAAGATTTTAAAACATTGACACATTCTATAGCATTAGAATTCCAGAAATAGTAATTATAGGGAAAAAAAAAAAAACACCAGCAGAACTCATCACCTTTATAAAACAAAACAGAATAATTTTTAACAATTCTAATGATTTCTGTAAATTTAAACACACATTCTTTTAGTTTTTACAAAATATAAGTTTAGCCAAAACCTAGAATTTCAAAAGAAGATACAGGAACACTTGGTCCATCTACCTGAGGTATAGTAATAGTTACAAAATTAGTCTGTTAATGTGATTTAATTGCCTTTTACTTAATACTGTTTGAAAGCAAGAACAGATGTGATTCAGAAGGCACATAGAAGCATCTTGATTAAAATAAATTGGTAACAGGATAAAGTAAATATATTTGTGCTTAAAAAATAGTTCTCAGGAACACTGGACAATGATTTTAGATGGATATTAAAAAAGAAGTATAGATTTACAAGGTAAAACAACAAGAGGGAAACCTTTTTAAGATTGGTGTGTACCACAGTGTTTTATCTCATAAAACTGGGATCCAAATGGGCCAAAAGTATTTCAGTTTGATTTTGATAAAGTTAAAAAGCCTTTTAGTTTTAAAGCTTCCCATATCAAAATTAGGTTTTAAGTTAATTTCCCGTATCAAAGTATTTAAATGCCGTTATTGTAACCTTGCCTTAAAAAATGACAATGTTCAAAGTGTCTTCATTGTAAAGCCTATATATATATTTTGATAAATTAGTTCTTTCTGAAAGAGTTATGCCATGTTTCTCACTGTCAGTATTGCAGTAGTTTCTTTAGGGCTTAATCTGGTCTAAATTCTCTTGTCTCTGCAATGTTTATTTTTTTCTTTTTTCTTTTATATCACTGCTGTTTATCTTACAGTTTGGATAGAGACCACGAGCCTTGTACAGACACCACACTTACCAGATTTGTTTAAGCTATGAACTGTGATTTGGACTTATTTTCTGAGGACAACTTTCGAGTTTACTGTCCACTTTCAGAAATCTTTCCTGTGTAGTGTTTACCCTAGACAGTTGAACATGAACTCTGCTTTTCTTCACATCCCAGTTTTCCTTCCTCTGTAAAACCTACATGGTGGAGACCTACTGTTTAGCAAGTCAACCAAGAGCAGCCCCACAACCCTGCCTGGCAGGCTAGGAACCAGGGAACCTCTAATACATTTAGTGTCATGCTCAGTAGCTCTAGTGCACACAGAATCACAAAATCTCCTGAGCTGGGAGAGACCCATCAAGATCGAGTCCAACTCCTGGCCCTGCGCAGACACCCCAACAATCCTACCCTCTGCCTGGGAGCATTGTCCAAATGCTCTGGAGCTCTGGCAGCCTTGGGGCCATGACCACTGCTCTGGAGAGCCTGTCCAGTGTCCAACACAAGAGCCTGCAGAAAGAAGAAAAGGTGAGGGTTAAATTCATTAAAGACAGCCCCAGGAATGTGTCTAGTGTCAACCATAGGGACTATCTCCTTAGTAGTTGTTCTAGCTGACACAGTAAAAAGAACAAGTCCCCTTATAACCTATAGTAACACTTCAGTGTAGAAAAAAACACATTAAAAAGATGACTTGAGATTTCCTTGGTTTTAGTCTTGTCTGCAAGTTCTTCAACTTATTCCTTTTCTGCTGTCTAAGCCACACACCCATGGCAGGTGGTGTATTTCAAAAACTGTATTTCATAGTGAATGTTGAATAAATGGACTTTTGTCTCAAGAATGCATTTTCCTTTTTCTAGGACACAATGGCTGCTATCCATGGAGGTCTTCTTCCTGCCTCTGTCACATTCAGAAATAGTTACTGTAAAATTTGGGATCATCTGTGTGATAATATGCCATATCAAAAACCATTCTCTAGATTTGAGACCTTTTTTCTGCCTTTCCTCTCTGAAAGAAGAGGGTTAAGATTCTTAGGATATTGCTTGAAATACTACATAACAAATGAATATTCAAGATGCAGTCTACATTGCATTCAAAAAAAAAAGTGCTCTCTAATAAGATTCTTGCAGTTTAGTCAGAAATTAAACAAAAAGTCTTTGGAAATTGTCTATCTTCAAATGGTTATTAAAAGTGATTTTTACTGAAGAACGGCTTACTATTAGGGATAAGTTAAAACTATTCAACTAGACAACACCAATTTCTGATAATCTTAACATTTCAGACTATGACCTACTGAAGTTAAGGACAGACACTACAAAAAGTTCAGCCATTTGTGGAAAAACAGCTTTTGTGAATCGCTTTTTGTGAAGAGGTGTAAGAACGGACAGTTAAGGATTGTAACTCTATTAACAATTATGCAATTTAAATCTGCCTATTTCCATATCGTTGATATGGTTAAAGAATGCGATAAAGCAGATATACTCTAAACCTACTGCTTTGTCATTTACGAGCACAGTGTTACACAGGATTTGTGACTTCAGCCACTAACACCCAATATTAGATATTTTCCTTGAGACAAAACTCAAATCATATCCATGTTTGTTAGAAGGTGCCATCTTAGCAATGATTCAGAATGTAGAGAAGTCTTTGTGCAATGTGGTAGTATTGAACACTATGTCTTAACCTTTCCTAATTTCATATATCTGTAATTAAACTAGTTGTTACGGGGTAGATCTTTGATCCCTTACGCAAATTAAAACAACAAAAAAAAAGCAAGCTCATGAATTCAGGCAATAGTCCAATTTATTTTTTCTATGAGCTAGCAAATGGCTCATAGAACTCACAGATTGCTAATAAAAGGTTATTGCATCAACCCTCCAGTAATACAATTTGCACATTGCATTGGACAGGGCTAACGTAGTGAATGGTATAACATCCTAGCATTGCCAGTAAATCCTCTTCTGATGATAGCAAGACTAAGTTGAAGACCTCTGAAGTTTTGTATTGGATGGGGCTCTCCCCACTTACCTTCTAACTTGCTTTTAAAAAAAGACAAACATAATGTCCTTGGTTAGTGGTGGCTGTGATCTGTCCTGGCTGCAGAGAAGGCCATACACTTCATCCTCCACATTTACACAGGCATTTCACTAGATCTGTGAATAACACTTGTTTTGTGCACTATTAGAACACAGACTGACTCCTTTAAGGATTGAATTTATTGTAGATCTAACTCTTTCTAGAAGTGCTCTTGTTTGCTAGCCAGGAAAAGAGCAGCTTCTACTGCTGGAATCATTCATGAGCCCATTCTAGCTGTCCTCTTCCCCTGGAGACTGTTATACCAAATAAATGGTATTGTCTGGGGCAGTAGGCCTGCTTCTGCATGCTATAGACAAGACTTTCCCAAGTCCAGTAAGATTGCTCTTGGCATGATGGTGAAAGGCAATATGCCCATCAGTGAAAAAAAAACAACAGCCTTTCTCTCCCTATAAGTTTTTGTTCAACTGTTCCTCTCTCTGTTTACAGCTCTTCATCTTTGTCTCCAGTTAAATAGTATTTTGCCCACTATTTCTCTGTGGAAGTGAATAAAATGCAATACAATCCAAACGTATTTAAAAGCATGAATGGAAACAGAATCAAGGGTATTGCTAAACACAGCAATAGGACTGTCTACAATTTAGGTGCCACCTGTCTAGCTTCTAATCAGCCTGGCTGGTCTTACACAGGTACCAGATCTGTCAGACCTATTAGGCATGGATGTACTGAATTTGTAAGTGTAGCCCTGTGCCAGGGCGGCTGATTGTGTTTTCTTCCCATTTTTAATTTTCTTTTTTCTTTTCTTTTTTTCTTCCTCAAAGAATAGCCATCCTGCTACTGTTGCACACCCCTTTATCTGACTTTCAAGGTGTGATCTATGGCAATTGCTGTGATACTGGGATTCAGGAAAGCCCTGCTGCAGGCTGATGGCAGATAAGACGTTGGATCAGTAAAATACTGAGACTCATGACTGCTGTGATACAAGTCTAGACTCCTTAGCAATAACATAACCTGTCTTCTTCAGGGCCTGGCTCAGAAACACAGTGCGAAGTCTCTGCCCCGTGTTCTTTAGAGACCAGGAACACTGGAAATCATCATTTGTTTAGGGCTGCTAATCTAGAATCTCTGGTTATTCAAAGATTTGGCATTTTAAGAATTTGGGAAGATTATCTCCTGATTTCCTACATCACGCAACATCTTCCCCTAGTGAAAAGAAAAGAAAAGAAAAGAAAAGAAAAGAAAAGAAAAGAAAAGAAAAGAAAAGAAAAGAAAAGAAAAGAAAAGAAAAGAAAAGAAAGAAAAGAGCACCTGCCAATGTCTGTTACTTTCAAGAGGATAGAACTGAGGCCTCAATGCAATTAAAATGAATTGCAATTCCGTTGCCGTTGAGGGGGCTGTTGTCCAACAGCCCCATTTCGCCGTGTCCTTCAGGAACAGCCTGCTGTACCTGGTCACGAGTGACGGGGGAATTCGTTTACAGGGTTCAGACAACGAAGAGAATGCGACATAGACAGAAAACTCAAATACCGCGTTGCAGTTTCCAGGCTGAATGTGGAAGACGATTCGGATGTCTCTGGGGATGCTGGTCAGCGCCTAGAAAGGAATCCTATCACCCCCGACGGCTGTTCCGCTACCTCCGCACTCCGCGGGTGCTACAGCCCCGCCCGCCCGCTCGCTCAGGGCTCCGCCCCCTCCGCGGAGCCGGCCCGCGCAGCCGCAGCTCTCGCGAGAGCTGGGAGTGGCCGCGCCTGGCAGCCGGGCGGTCTCGCGCCGCCGCCATTGTGTTGCGGGAGCGGTGGGAGCGGGCGGCCCGGCCTGCGCGGCGGCGCGGCCGTGACGGTGAGTACGGACCGCCCGCGGCGGCCGCTGTGGCTGGGACGCGCCTGCTGCGGGGCCCCGCCCGCTCCGGTGGCCTCACGCTAGGGCCGGGGGAACCATTTTGTGCCGTGCTGGGACCGGCCCACCCGCCCTTCTTTCCGCTATCGCCCCCAACGGCCGCTCGGCTCCGCGCCCGCTCTCCTAGCGAGGCCGTGTGACACTTGGTGCCCCCTGTTCCTCTCCGCCCTCCTCGCGGCCTCTGCCCGGCGGCTGGGGCCGGATGCTGCCTGGGCAGCGGGATTGGGTGCGGTCGCCGATGCCGGCCGGGCCCGAGCCGTGCGGGCCGCTCCCCGGGGCCTGGCGGGGGAGGTGCGGTGCCCTCGGCGGCTCTGCGGAGCACCCAGCTGACTTCGGGAGCAGCCTAGCCTTAGGGCACCGGCCGCGGCAGCGTGGGCAGCCATCGACATTTGTAAATATACTTGCTCCTCATTGCGTTCCTGAGAGGTTCTTGAGTTATTTGTCATTTTCACTACATTGAAGGTTGAGAAAAAATAACGAAGAATTGTACAGTCCGAGAGAAAGACTCGTGAGTACTGTCTTGTTTGTCATAAAGACGTGATTGTGAGTAAGCCTTGAGGAGGACACGCAAGCACAGGTTGCTCGGGAGAAAATCTTATGAATAGTTTTATGTTAAATCACACAAAAACATGGAGACGTGAGACCTCGCGTCTTAGGTAGAAGGGTCAGTGCGTATTTCCAAGCTTGAAAAATGAATTTACAAGCAGGCAGTGAACTTATGCTTCCCTCTGATGAGGGGTTCAAGATTGCTTAAAACTGGTAGTAATCATGGAAGCTGGTAAAGGCTTTAGTTACTCGTAGACATGATGACCTGAAATTGCTCCTCTTTTATCGATAGAGAGGGTCAAGGCAGAAGAGAAATATTTGCTTTCTGTGTTTTGGGAGTCCCTTTTTGTGAAGGGATATAAAAATGGACAGTTAAGGATAGTAACTATTTTTATCTTGTGATTGCACTGCTTTCCCTCAAAGACCTCTTGGATCTTTTGTTGCTTCGTTATTTTTATCCATGGCTGCTTTAGGTCTAGTTCATCTTTTATAATGCTGTTGGAGGGATGACAGATCAAGAAAGGCAGAGCATTTGATCTGTGCGCTCCAAATAGGGTGTGCAGTTCTGCCTCCTTTTTACAAGTTGGTCATCTGTTTCTCAGGTATGACTTTAAAGTTTTATTTCAGAACTTGGTTTCTGGCCAAGTCTTGAGAACTATTGTATATGTCCCTTATTTCAGTAGTCTCTAGAGTTGTTTCCAGATTTTTTTTTCATGAGGTTTTGATTGCTAAGTAGTGTAACATGGCATAAGCTGATGAAATATGTTGCTTTGAAAAGAAGAGTGCCGCTCATCCTGCTGTACATGTTCTCATTTCTCTATTGTTGGGTATGAGCGTGAGTAGTGTCAGAATAATGGAGAAGCCAGAAATGTGTTTTCACTGGTTAATGTGTCGAGGGTTCTCAATGAAGGGCATGTCAAGTATATGATATTTGAGTAAGGCGTTCCTTTACTTTTTTGGCAACAGGCTTTTTAATCAGTTCAGACTATAACCCAATTTCTGTTACTATGATTAGTGTTATTATTTCCTCAGAGAAGTAATTTAAGTATTTTTTGGTCTCACTACCTTCTGTGTAAATTGAGGTGTCTACTTTGTCATCATAGAACTCACTACAGCATAGTAATTACCACTTGGGGTTTGTTGAATTCCCCTATGTGTAAACAAAATGCTTGACAAAATGTTTTTCTTTAAGATGATGATACTGTTAAAGGGAACCATTCTCATTCTGCAATATTGTATACAAGCACAATATTCCTGTTACAGACAAGTATTGTGGCTTTAATAATGTGGTTGTTTTTTTAGCATGAGACCATTGTGTGGCTTTGTCCTGTGCTCTGTGATAGCTTAGCATGCTCACCCACCTCTTGTGTTTACCATGATCAGCATAAGCCTTATATGTGTTTTGTTTGTATTCAAGCCACCTGTGAAGACAGTTGCATCTCAACTTTCAAGGGACGGTGCTTAAAATGGTTTTCAGAGAACTCTGGGGAAAAAGCTCCAGAACACCAAAGACATCTTACTAGTGTTGATGACCAGAGGTGAAATGCCTAGATCTAGTTTTGTCTATCTAGTAAGTGGACATCATGGCTCCATTGACTTCAGCTGCATCTCTGTCCATCTGGGTAAGACTATGGGGAAAGGCTGAAATAATTTGGGTTGTTTGGCCTGGAGAAGAAAAGTCTCCAGGGAGACCTCATTGCAGCCTTTCAGTACTTAGAAAGGGTCCATAAGAAAGATGGGGACAGACATTTAGCAGAGCCTGTTGTGATAGGACAAGGAGTAAGTTTTAAGGAAGGCATTTTTTATGATGAGCATAGTGAACCATGGGCACGGATTGCCCAGAGAGATGGTGGATGCTGTGTTCCTGGAAGCGTGCGAGATCAGGTGGGATGGGACTCTGAACCGTCTGATCTCGTTGGAGATGTCCCTGCTTATTGGAGAGTGGTTGGACTAGATGGCCTTTAAAAAATCCTTCCCAGTTCAAACTATTCTATGATTTCTGCTAGTTGGATTGCAGGTAACTTTTATAATGGATGTCCAGAAATTGAAGAGCTCTTGAACAGCAGATTTTTAAGAACGTCATTCATCTTAATGACGTGCTTTGTGTCACTGAATCCTTATTGAAAGGTAAAGGTAAAATCCAGTTTCCTTGATCAGAATTTCTTTGCCTAGATTGTAAGGCCTTTTATTCAGTATCTTTTCACTTCTGCATCAGACATGGCAGATGTCAAATGCCTATTCTTATGTGACTCTGACTGATCTTTGTAACAGATCCTTCTCATTTGCTGGCTGAAGCGAAGACTGCAGAAAAAATGTAAGGCTGTATGAAGGAAATTAATCATAGTGTATGTACGTAAACTGACACATTAAATTTTGCCTTTTCTATTGTGCTACCTTAACTTTGTTTTAACACCTTTTTTTGGGTATAGTTTCTGCAAGAATTCTTCACTTGTAGAAAGAAAATAGTCTATAGATAGTATTATCCTGACATACTTGGATTGAAATCATAACCTGTGCTAATTTGCAAGATTAGGCTGGTGGGTAACATTGTCTGTCCTCTTGGGGCTACCACCAAAGGAGAAAATTAGTCTTGTGCCTATTTATGTGTATCTGTAGAAGTAATTTGCTAACTTTGGACTCCATTTCATCTTCTGCAGGTAGCTGGCTCTGGTGTCCAATCTTCCACCCTGTCCTGTTCTGTGTGAATGCTCTGATTTTTTTCTGTTCTGTGGATGGTGCATAAGCAATTTTATTAGTATTAGATGATTTATAATTTAGTCTTTGGAGTTGTCTTACGCTTCTGTCTCCTCCACTGATTCATCTGGACATTAATTCCTACTAGTAGGAACTTCCATCCCTTCTTGAACCTTTGCAGTTTCTATGTGTGTCCATGTCTGACTTTTGTCTATGCTATTTAATTCATCTGGTTCCACACCTATCCAAAACAAAGTGATTCCGAGACAGAATGATCCATAATAGAGGAGATAATGCCGGAACTCTTTGTTGAGTACTTAATAGTACAGAGTTGGATCCATTGTTCTGTGTGCTTGTTCCTTGTGTTTTATATTGGGGTAAAATATAGACAAACAGTGCTTTGAGTATCAAATCTCATCAAGACATAGGGCTGTCCTGTCCAGCCTACACTCTAATCTGTATTATTGTGATTTTATTTTAGCTTCACAGTTTGCAACTTTGATAGTTACTTTTTTACACTTATTGCAGCTTCATACAAGTACTAAATTTGTGGAGCACGGTATGGCAGATTACTCTTTAGGTTGAATTAACTATCATTGCAGTTTAGGTATAAATATGATTGTTACATTTTATTGAACTAATGATCCACTTGAAGTGGTGTAGTTAAGATAATTAGGCGTGTCCTCTATTTCTTTTAAAATTCCATAATTAACTGTTCTTTTGAACTCTGGACTGCTGCTTAGAACATTCTTATTGATACAGATGGACTTAACAACTTGAGAATTGCATAAATTGCTGAATATTTACCTAAGGTTTTAAATGTGATCTTTGAAAATTAATTAATTAATTAATTCAGTATATTAATGCAAAGTTGGGCAAGTGAGCATTTCAGATTCCTAACCAGAACTTGTTTACCTGGGGATGACTCTAGTGTTGGAAGCGTGGTCTGGAAGCAGGTGTCCTCTGTAATACAAGCCAGTAGTTCTTTTGTACACAAAGGTAAACAGTCACTTGAACTTGGTATACTTCAGTCCTACTTGCAAGATTAAGCATTTTGGCTGCTTTGTGTTTTGGCTGCGGTTGTAAAGCTAGTTAACAACTGAACATGCATGAGAACAGTTGGTTTCTTAAGGAAACTAACCTCAGCTGTCAGGTCAGTGGAGTTCTGGACAAACTAAGTGGCTTTTACCAGGTAGAATATTTAATTCAGCGTGACTTCAGCAAAGATCAGAAGTCCTGAGTATGTGGACGTACCTTGAAATTGCAGCCAGATGTGAAGTGTTTCAGGATTGATCTAGCAGCTTTTTGCAGAATGTGATACTGATGAGCATGACTGAGTTGTGGAAAAAATGTGCTTTATTGATGGATAGGGGTTTTTTAATCAATATAGTTTACTCCTATTCTCAAAAGGTTAGGTCACAATTAGAAGTGGTTAAATAGGCCGTACCACTTCGGCAAATCGCCCTGTATCAGTGGGATTCTTGGCCATCTGTCTGAGTTGTTACGTGTCATGCTGCTCTTCATGTATCACACCATTGAGGATACTGCAGTTTTCTTAAATTTTTTTAAGTGCTACTGTTTGCGGTCTACTTCTGTCTGTACTATCCTGTACTATGAGGAGGAAGAATCTAGCTGTCTGGAGTTTTAGGTAAACATTAATCAGATATCATTTTCAAGGGCAGGGATGAGTCTAGGAACACTTCTCATGTGGAAAAGGCACCAGCATTTCTTTTGAAATAGCAAAAGCCAGATAAACACTCAGCAAGTGAGAGGTAAATTTATGAATACACTTGTGAGATAGCCTGTGCTCCTTTGCATACGTTAGCTTCCATGTCTTTGGAGAAGTTGAAGGCAGATAGATTGCAGATGTGTTTTTTCACAGGCGGGTGAAGTTTCACAATTTCAGCCCTGAGGAGTAAGTCTAAATATAATTTCTGCAGGTGTTGAGATGCAGTTCATTAGCAAAAATGTAATATATGAATTTAAGAAATCAGAGTAGTCTGTTCCTGACTCATCTTGTGTCTCCAGTATGAGTACTGTGTGGTTCTTAAGGGAGTACCTCTTACATTTATAATTGCAAGAATATAGAATAACAAAATCATGAAAGGAACTGTAGTTTTATAAAGAGGGATGGGAGGAGATGTAAAGAAGAGGTTACAAAAACTAGGATAAGGACTTGTTTCCCCATTTTGTTGATGCACAGTCAGACCAAAGCACTGTGTAAATATTTGGATGTGTGAATCATATTTATGTTACACCCAGAATAACCTGTGCCTGTTTTGCATGAGTTCCCTGCCTCTGTGAGAAAAAATGATCAGTATGTCCTTGTACAGGATACAAAGAATGGAGTCAAAACCCTCAAGAATTCCTCGCAGGATATCTGTTCAGGCTTCCAGCTCTCCTCTAGGATCTAGAACTGGAAACAGTTTATCTGGTGCATATAGTACAAGAGAATCTTCATGGAGATTAGAATCTGGATACCAGGTAATGTATTTTTATTCTTTCTATAAAGTATAAATAATTTTAAAAGTGTCTTTTTAACCAAGAAAAGCCCCAAAACTAAAGACAAACAAAATTTCTAAAATGCAAGAATTTACTTACCAGGCCAATTACAGTAATGAGTGAACTGGTAGTTCTGGATTTTCTTGTTTTACCTGCTCTTGTTTGTAGCTGCACCTTTAGAAATCAGCTCTTTAATGAATGAGAGGGCATCCTGATAATATGGGTCTATTTTCTTATGAGTCACTGCCATCTTAAACCTGGGTAAATGGAGTCTTCTGTTGAGGGAGAGGTGAGGGTTTTGTTTGAACTTTGATGTGTATAGGGCATTACACTTGATGTGTTGGTGATGAAAAAAGTACAGGACCATGTTGTCAGTTAACAAGGCTGTACTGTTCTGCAGCACCTCCTGTGTTTTATATTTTGAAAAGGTAAGAAGAGGAGCTTTAGACTCTGTCCTGGTTTGACACTGGCCAAATGCCAGGCACCCACAGCAGTCGCTCACTCACCCTCCCCTGCCACAGCTGGGCAGAGGAGGGAAAAACTTAAATAAGGCTTTGTGAACTGGGATAAGGACTGGGAGAAAACCCTCCAAGGGCAAAACAGACTTTAAGTTAAAGATACAAAGTGTATTTATTACTAACAAAATCAGAGGAGAATAATGAGAAGCAAAATAAAGCCCTGAAAAACACCTTTTCTTCCAACCCCTCCCTCCTTCCCACTCACAGTCCAGGGAGACAGGGCATGGGGGTTTTGGTCAGTTTGTCACCTGAGGTTTTCTTCCGCTTGGCTCAGGGTCTGGACCTGAGGCTCACACCCCTGTGAGGCGGTGGGGTCCCTTCCACGAGTGACAGTTCTCTCTGAACTTCTCCAGTGTGGGTCCACTCATGAGCAGCAGTCCTCCCAAAACTGCTGTGGTGTGGGTCACTCTTCCACGGGGTGAGGTCCTCCAAGGACAGGCTGCTCCAGCCTGGGAACAGGGGCCCACTCTCTCCACCAGGTCTCCCACTGGATCACAGCCTCCTCCAGGAATTCACCTGCTCTAGTACCTCCCCCATGGGCTGCAGGTGGATCTCTGCATTCCCTGTGGACCCATGGGCTGCAGGGGCACAACTGCTTCCCTATAGTCTTTACCACAGCCTGTCTCATAGGAATCTTGGCTCCGGTGCCTGGAGAACCTCCTCCCCCTCCTTCTCCACTGACCTTGGTGTCGCAGTGTTGTTCTCCCTCACATGTTCTCACCTCCTACTCTGTTGTGGCTGGAATTAAAGCTGCATCTCTACTTTTGTTTTGATTTCTTCTGAAATCTGTTATCACAGAGGTATTGCCACCATCTCTAATTGGCCCAGCCTTGGCCAGCAGCACGTCCATCTTCACAGCCAAATGAATTGGCTCTGCCAAACATGGCGGAAGCTTCCAGCAGCTAATCACAGAAGCCATTTCTGTGACCCCTCAGTTACCAAAAACCAGGCTATATAAAACCAGCACAGATGTTAGCCTGTCATGTCAGTATGTTAGTATAGCTGGGCTTTATGTGCACTACATGGGACTGAAAAAAAGGCCTTTTGCTGTTTTACAAGCAGCATTTTACGCTAACCGAACTACTTTTGTGGGGTTAGGGAGCTGTGTTCAAGGGGAAGTATTCACACTGTGTGGGTACTGCAGTTTGGGAGAGTATTATGGAAAGCAGAGATTAAACTACTGTAGAAATTATTTTTGACACTTGGAAGCAACAGGTAGCAGATTGGCTCAATTATCTTAATACTTTTTTTCTGCTTCTGTCAGCAATTCTCACCTCAGTTTTGGGCCCAGAAATGTAAGCAAGCCCATTTTGGTCTTTGAAATTGCAGAAACTTAACTCTGTGATTAAATGTTCATATTTTTTAAAAAAAATGGTTTGGAAAAAAATGGTTGGTCCCTGCTGACAAGCTATCTGGGACATTGCATTATATAATGCCCTTTTGAGAAAGTTTTATGAGTAATAGAACATTATTTTTAGCACAATTAAATGTACGTGTGTTACATTTTTGTTATCTCTAGCATGCATATGCTTGTTACTATATAGGCTATAGAGAATGTACAAAGGGAAGCAGTTGTCAGTCATTATTTCATTTTGGAGTCCTACATGTTTTTCACTGGCTGCTCAGAAAAAGCAAATTGAACTCTTACTCTTCTGTAGAGATTTATGGACACAGTCCACACACGATATACATATACTGAAAGCCGTTGATCAGAAGAGAAGTCTTAGCTGAACTGGTGCGGTGAAGTTTGATGTGTTACCACTGTTAAAAGATTTTGACATAACGTACCTTTCAATTGTTTCATTTGTTACGTGAACTGCAATGTGTTCACTGTGTTGTGTAGTCTTTTGACTATTTCTTGTTGAGCGAAGTGATTCTGAGGTGAGGAATGATCTCATAACACTTGCCAGTTAAAACAGAAGGGAAAATATTTGTACAGAAGATTGTTGCATCTCTTTTTTCCACTCCCAGTTTGTAGAAGGTAGTTTGAGAGCTCATTACACAAAACTGGTGCTTAGTGATAAAACCGTAGGGAAGCTCCCTCTCTTGACTAAGCTTTGGTACTTACAGTGCTGGTAGGAACAAATTGCATTATTGCTTGCAGGTTAGGTTTACAGAGACTGGAGCAAGAAAGGTTTAAGTCCAGTCAGATAGGAATGCAAAGGACAGGCATTTTTACTTTCTTAATCCATTCAGAAACCTAAGTTAAAGTATTTAAAATCTAGTTCAGATACAAATAATTAAAAATTTGTCATTTGAAGAAAAACTTTGACTATCAGTAATTTTTTAGGTATAAAGAGGACTTATATTTTTTAATACAGGATTTCTGTAGAGAGAATGCTTGATTATAGGTAAACTCAGAAATTTCAAATAATCAATTTGATTAGGGCTAACAAATAAGAAAGGTTTCTGTTGGGTGGGTTTGTTGTCCTTTTTTCTTTCCATGCAAGTCTGGAATTCTTGTACATCGTGCACTTTTGAGATTGATCTGGGTACTAGGCCCTGCTTATCTGAGGAGGCATAACAAAGAGGTTAATTGTAAATTAATCAGAGGTATGGGATATAGTGTTGTTGCTAGGTAATTTTAAAATACAAAAATCAAACTAGTGTCATGGTATGAAAAAAAATTCTTATCCTTTATGATACAACATAGTAAATATTTTATGACAAACGAATTATGTTTGTTTTTTTGTTTTTATTTTCCAGTGGAGGCATAGGGTCAAGTATAGTTTATGAAATGGTTTTGAGTGTTTTCCTGATCACATTTTTCAGCTATTGAAAATAGATGTCATAGCCAGAATACCTTATGTAGGGCTTTAATTTTTAGGTTCTGACAAGGGATGTTAAATAGTCTTAAGCTGAACTGAAGGAAGAAAACAAGCTGAGATTTTTGTGTTGTTTTGGCTTGTTTTTGAATGCTTTGTTGTTGCTTTTAAGAAATGGCAGCAGCAACTAGTGTGTAGTACTAGTAGTTCGTAGAAAGAGAATGAATAAATAATCCCTTAAGAATGCTGCTTAGTGTTAATAAAATGGTTGCATTTCTGTTATTTCTATTAATTTTGCTAATCTCCATGATTATTCTACAGAGCAAATTAAATTGCAGTCATTTTCCTCAATTATAATCTATTCATTGAAATTCAGCTTGTTTTAGTCGCCAAAGAGGTGCTTTCATTGTCATGGAAACCATAGAACCCCTTTCTACACCTGTGGGGTTTTTTGCATAACACTTGAAAGTGAGGCCCTTAATTCTGCCCTGTTGCTCTAATATCTTAAGTCAGGGTAGTGCCTCAAAAGCCTTACACACTTCAACTTTTTATTGTCCTAGGTCAAAACAGAGGACAGATGAAAGCACTGCTATAAAGTAATTAAAAAAAAGCCAAACAACAAAACCTTCCTTTTGCCAGTGGTTCTCTCTAGGCCTGTTTCATGTCTTGGCTATCCCTCAAGGTTTCTTATTAAGTGTTTCCAGATTTGTTACTGCTTCCATTTCCCTGTATTTCCAATATTCATATCAGATACTGAGTTATTTTTGAGTTACAAGGTGCATATGATAAGCATGTTGTTTTTCAGGAATCTAGTGTATTGAATAGTTCCAGTAGAGACTGGAGAATTGGAGAAAGGGACACCCGTGAAACTCCTTGGAAGCTTACAGCGTCGTCTCCAACTCGCTACTCAGGGACACTTGATCACCC
>WAAG01068073.1:3047-20717 GCA_013390105.1 Tichodroma muraria
TAAAAAATTTGCCTTACAGTGACAAAATTCCGAGCAGCTGCCTGTTTGGATGAGGGTGGGTACAATCCCCATCCCTACCTTCTTCCATTCCTGCCTCAGGAAGCCAATGAAGAAGGTTTTTTTCCTTCCTTTGCTTTTCCCACAGTGTTTGAAATAAACCATCATGAACATGAGTTCAATGAAACCTATTCCACATTTTCTATACTCACAAGGAAGAGCTAAACTTAGTGTATTTCTTCCCCCAATACCCATTTTTTCAGTAAAGAAATAAAAATAATATAAACTATTAAAAAAATCTAAAATAATCTATCTTCCTAGGCAGGAGGGAAGTAAAAGAAATAAGAACTACATATTAGTCACAGTCCTTAATTTCCCAATTCCAATGAATGTCACCATATTAACTAATTAACATCAATGCAGATCTACTGGAGAAAATCTGGCACGTGTCTCCAAACAGAATATTTCACTTAGAGACTTTACATCCCCAAATCTGCTTACTGTGAGCATCACAAGCTTGGGGGGTGAGGGGTGGGTTCTGGAATTTGCACAGCAGTGTCACTCCGCCTCTGCGGATTTAAAAGCCATTAATGTCATTAAAGGGCACCACTTTAAAAGCCACCATCTCCCAGCATTACATCTCCTAATCACATCCCACAGGGCTCCAGGTCCTGTCTGTCCATGTCACAAGATCACTGGCAAAGTCCAAAGCTTCACCCCTGCCCTGCCTCAGCTGCCTTTACACTCCTGTTAATCAAGCCAGAGTTTTCACCTCCATTGATAATTGATGTTAAGATGCTTTTTTGCTTTCCCATCGCTGCAAGGATGGCAGAGCCTTCAGGAGCAGGGGCTGTTCCAAAAGTATCTCCTTGCTGCTGAAATGCTGTTCAAAAAGCTTATGATTTCACTGTGAATTTTGAGCTCTTTTTCCCTTGAAGCATCAGCCATTGCAGATGGATAATTGTATTAAGACTAACACTGCAGATGTCTGGGTTTATTCTCATTACCCCGTCTCTCCACAGCAGTAACTGCAGCTTTTACCTCTCCCTCACCCCAAGTTGTCTGACTTTGATCTTGAAACTGGGGTTGTTTCAATGTCCACAGTCAGGTATGAGAAGATTTTCTTGTCTCTTTGTATTAGCCCAGATGAGACAAAGAGGAGACAGAAGAGAAATGATCAGGTCAGAAATACAGCTGAAACACAGCAATCGGGGACTGATTTCTGTACAGCTGGAAGCCATCTCTGCTCCTGCCAGAATCCCTCCTGAATGATGAAGACAGTATCCAGCTTCCTCCTCCCTCCATCCATGAGATTGGTGTTTTTGAAAAAGGGTTCACTGGGAGGTAAACCACATCCACAGCTCTCATCACACGAGACTTTACAGTGAGAAGCAAACAAAATAATTTTAACTCATTCTGTTGTATTCATATATTCATAATAACATTCAGACCTGAAGTTTTCTCTCTAATTTTTAACTAGCTGATTTGATTCTCAACACAGACTTCCTTTTTCCCTAATTACGTGTTCGAACAACACAAAAAGATGTTTTTGTGAGATTATTTCAGATAAGTGACAGATGCCATGGACTCAACATTCCTAACTCCATCCCCCACAGATGCAGAGGAGCCTCACCCTGCCCACCAGTGTGTGCATTTATGAGCCAGCCCTCAGTAACATCCCTCCAGTAATAAATTGGGCTGCAAAAATCAAGACACAACTTTCCTAGTATCAACAAGAACAACTTAAGAAACACATCTTCACAGTAAACAGCGTTTTTAGTTTCACAGAAGTATGATGATATTTGAATACAAGCTGGACTACCAAGAGCAAAAAGAAAATTAAAAAAATGCAACAACAACAAAACCACAAAAAAGCATCTGTCTTTGGAAAGGAGACACCAGAGCCACTTTTAGACATGCAATAGACTCTTCATCACCTTTTAACACATCTAGGCACTCAGATGATTGAGGGGCAAACTGTTTTACATGGCAATACAAAGACAACCAACAGAAAGACCTGTGGGTTGGAATGAACAGCTGGGTTTGTATCCAGGTCTGCAAGAGCAAGGTGGATTCTTTAAATTATATTTGTTTGATTTATGATAAGAAGTGGGGTTCAGGTAATGCAGACACTCCGTTTTCTTTCTCTTAAAAAACCCCAACAAGCCAACAAAAAACCCAAACCAATGAACCAACCAAAACTTCACCAGCAGTGGGGCAGAAAAGCCTGAAACCAAAATAGAAGTGTACGCTAAAGCTTCAAAATATAGAAGAAAATAGTCCAGTATTTTTCAAGTTCCCAAATTTCTGCACAAAAAAATTCTGCACCACTTCAGAGTCAACTAATTTTGTTTACTCTGGACTTCTTGTCAAATATTCCCTTAGGAAGGAGCTCTGAAGCTTGTAAGCCTCAAATGCTATTGAGTGCAGCTGATTCACTCAAAGTTTCAAGAAAATACAGAGTTGATCGAGAGTTGGTCCAAGTTCTCTCCATGGAAAATAAGTGGAATTTGTGATAAAGATTCACTCCAGAGCTGGACCACTGTGAGTCAGTGAGAGAGGCAAGGGTAAGGCAATAAACTGCTGGAATTGCTTTGATAGATATATAGAAATTAAATGCACAGCACATTTGTGGAATAGGTGATATATTAATGCATGTGAGAGAGGCATCCAGACTCTGAAGGGATTTGACGGACACATGCGAGGACACAACTGGCTTTGGCTTGTACTCAGCAGTCCTGAATAGAAGTTAATTGGATGTTAGTAAGGGGAGAAATACAATCAGGTGGAACAAAGCAATGTTATTATAACCACCTGATGAGGGCAATAATTAGCATCACACACATGGAGTCATGAGTGCCCTGTTGTGCTCCTGCCAGGCTCACCCCTGCTGCCAGTTCCAAATGCCAAATTTCCTATCCCCCCCACAGTGCTGTGGCTTTTAGAGAAGGCACAAAAGCCATGGTGATCCCAGATACCTTTTCTTTTCCTGTAAGGATGTCTCAAAGTTAGTTCAGCTTTCTTCACTGGCCATACCCAGTAACTTCTCTCAATTAATCTTGTCTTTAGCACTTTTCCCCTGCCTCAAAACTATTTTCATTTAGCATTAGAGCTCTGCCTACATGTGAACAAGACCCATTTTTCTCTATGGGGATCAGGCTGTTTCTGAGGGCAGAGGGTGCCAGAAATACCAATCCCAGCCCATGAAAAGCATTTCTGCCAACCAGCACTTCCTTGGAAAGGAAGATTTTTTCTCTTGTTCTCTTTGTACTGAAGGAGGTACAATCAGTTTGGCTACTTGGAATCATAGTCTGCAGGCTACTTTATAACCTTCATTCTGAATTCCACTTTTTGCACAGCTACTGCCACAAAAACCTTCAGGTCACACGAAATCCATTCAGGGTTCTGAAATTCCAGGAAACAAGATAAAGTTCGGATCAGGCAGCTGGAATACAATCACTGTTGTATGTCTAATTCAGAATATTAAACTATGGGGCTTGTATGGATGAAAGATGAACTGGGTGTATCAGTCAGTTGGGGTTTCTTGGATGTACTGTATTCCTACCTGAAAATGGTGAAAGGGTCTCCCTTGGGACACTCATGACTTAATTCCCAGTTCTTTTGACTGTGAGCATTTCAGCACATGCTGGTCAGCACCAGAAGGGTGTCTCTGTGGAGCAGAGAGCTATTTCCTCCTGACAGGCACATTTTTGTAAATGACTATTCTTAATTCTATCAAAATTTATGCCTTAGTTCAGTTTAAAATGGGGGGGGGACCCCAAAAACCAAGCAGACTAAAAGTTCCCATCACACTGCAGTTTCACAGAACCACAAAATCTCCTGGGCTGGGAGGGACCCCCAGGATCACCCAGCCCAGCCCTGGCCCTGCCCAGACCCCCCAACACCCCCACCCTGGGCACCCCTGGCAGCGCTGGCCAAACGCTCTTGGAGCTCTGGCAGCCTCGGGGCCGGGACCATTCCCTGGGGAGCCTGGGCAGTGCCAGCACCCTCGGGGGAAGAACCTTTCCCTGATACCCAACTTAAACCCCTCTGACACGGCTCCAGCCGTTCCCTTGGTAGCTTAAACCACTTTGTCCTGACAAGCAAAAATTGAGCTGGTGGCAGAGCGACTGTGAGGCTGGGATTGAGGAACAATCAGCAAATGCTGGTGGCTAAATACTCTTTTTGATCAAAGTTTGAATTCTATGAGGATGTTGACCATGGGCTGGGTTGAGAAGGCCAGACAGGGCATCTCTACTTCCACGCCTCTCACTGTACTAGATGATGAAATATCAAGATATTTATAAATGTATAGATATTTGGTCAAGACTCTTTCCCTCTGCACTGCTGGAGTCAAAGGAAAATGAAAATTCAGACTAAGAACTTGTCCCATGGGTGATGCTGAGAGACCCAAAGGTTTCAAGAGGAAGGAAACACGAAGTAAAGCTTTGTGCCTACACAACCTGATTTTAGGAAGGGGAACATGCCTCCAGCAGCAGGTTTGCAGCAGTCATTTGTCAGGCTTGGGCAGAGCATTCCTTTGCTGCAGCACAGCTCGAGTTGCTGGGCAAGTCCCACACATTTCAGCTCCCACTATTTCATTTCAACCCCTCTGCCGAGCCTCATTCAAGTGCAGCTTCTCAAACACACCATAAAGTCTTTCAGTTTGTGTTTTGAAGACCAGAAGGCTTCATAAATTATATGAACTTCACTCATCCTCAGCAGTGGAAAAGCTGCTGGAAAACACCAAAAGGTGTCAGGGTTTGCTCATTCACACACAAATGGGCCAATGGAAAAAGGGCAACCAAACCAGTCACAGTACTGAGCAGTTTTCCAATGATACATTCCTTGCACAGATACCATAAATCTCATCTCTCACAGGGAGACTCAGCACTGTGTCACTTCCAGATGTTGTCCTACTGTGGTTCATGTTCAGTTCTCGACTGCCATCCACCAGCAGATGTTTCTCTTCATGCTACAGTCTGTAATCATTTTGCCTTCAGCAGAAATCTATTTAAGGAGTATTTTTGAAGCTCAAAGAACTGCTTGATTTCTTTTTCAGTCCTGTGTGTGTTTCTATCTGCAAGGAGAAGCAAAGAACTGCAATTTCTTTCTCTTCTAGTTCATATGTCACCATCAAGCCTCTATTTATCTCTCAGCTCAGCCTGGGATTTACTACAAAACTGACTGAGAGGTTACATTTTCTGAAACTGCAATCAATGATAAATTTTCAAAATGCATATTTAAAACCCCTTGAACTTAACTCTCATTGAGGGAGCACACAAAACAGCAGGAAGCTGTTACTTGAACACAAGCCCAGGGAAATAATACAGGAGTATTCTTTGATGCTACTATCTGCAGCTCACAACTACTTTAGGAGGTTTTCCCATCTCCATGAGAAAGAATTTCTTTCACATTTTGATTAGAAAAGGTCTCTAATAAAGATACTAGACGACAGATGTTATTAAACTAATTAGAATTTTATTTACCCGCTATTCTTATTTTTCCTGAAGCTTATTAAACTTGCTTCAGAAGTTTTATCATTTATTTTTTTATTAAAAACCCCCTCTAATAAATTATTAGAAGCTTAATAATTTATTAAAATTCCAATAAGTCATTAAACTTCTCATAAGTTATTAATATTATAAGCTCTTATTAAAAATAATAGGAATAGCAGGGGGTAAATGAATAAACCACATAAAAATTGACTAAATAAACTTTCAGTGAGATTAACTTACTGGAATTTTATTTATTTCCCCCCTGCCATTCTTATTACTTCTGAAGTTCAATTTCTTGAATTCAGCCAGAATTTTCTACAGAAAACAATATATTTTGTTTCACCAGAAATATAAGTGTATGACACATTTCTGTTCTTTTTCTTTTTTGTGTTTTATTTTACTATTTCTTCACAGACAAATCTGCACAATAAGTACTTAAAGAATAGATGCAATAAATTACTTTATTGTAAATTCTAAATGGCAGTTAGTAGTTAAATATACAGCTGGTTGTCCTATATCCAGGGAAATACCGCAACCTCTCAAACTGTCGTTTTAAAAAGTTATAATTCTGAATATTTAGGCTTAAACCCAAGTAATTACTTAATATAATCAAAGCTGTATTTATGCAAACAAGGAGAAGAAAATTCTAGAGGCTGCTGAGTCCCTGCAGCGATAGAGAAACACACAAATACAGTCCCATGGGCAGCCTCTTTGAATCAATCCAACACGGGAAAACATCTCCAGATATCTTCAGACTTTTGCTGTCTCTGCTCTTGCTTTGGGAGCTGAAGAGAGTTGGTTTCATGGAGTCTGAGAGAAGTCAAAGACAACTTCCCTCCAAAAATAGTCAATATTTGAAATATTTACCAGATAAAAGGTGTTGCACTGAGACACACCCAGAGCAAGTCAGAGAAGTGACTGCCCAGGGAAATCATTACTTGTTTGGGGACCCTTTAGGAAAAGAAATGTTACTGACTGGACAGGTCATAAAAACAAATGTTGGCTTTTGTGTAGATGATCTCAAAATCCCATTTCTGGGATCTTTTAAAGATTCCAGAGCCCAGCTTTTAGCTTTCTCTTCCCACCCTCAAGCCCACACAAAGACCCACAAGCTTGAATCCCATGCCAGAGCTCAGATGTTCTTCGGTGCCTGTTTTTCTCTGGACACTTTCACCTCTTTCCAAGCATCATTCTTGGATTTCTCTCCTGTGAGCAGTGTAAGACTTCCCCTTGTACTGTGCATTCCCTGTATGTCAGTGATGCTCCTTCATCCAGACGAACACTGAAAACAAATTTGGGTATTTGTGGTCTTTAATATGGGCTGTGGTCTTTAAATTCACTTTTTACAGAAGACAGAGGGAAGAGGCACAAACATCAATATTTCTAGCAAAAGCAGAGACATACAGAACCACAAAATCATAGAATGGTTTGGGTTGGAAGGGATCTTAAAGCCCATCCAGTGCCACCCCTTCCATGGGCAGGGACACCTTCCACGGTCCCAGGCTGCTCCAAGCCTGTCCAGCCTGGCCTTGGGCACTTCCAGGGACCCAGGGGCAGGCACAGCTTCTCTGGGCACCCTGTGCCAGGGCCTGCCCACCCTCACAGTGAGGATTTCATGTTTTCCACTGAGGATGCCTTTAAATAGCCACAGCTGGCAGGAGCAGAAGGGACCTTGCCTGGCCACTCTCATTCT
The DNA here is from genome assembly GCA_013390105.1 of Tichodroma muraria. Lineage (NCBI taxonomy): Eukaryota > Metazoa > Chordata > Aves > Passeriformes > Sittidae > Tichodroma > Tichodroma muraria. The sequence goes on from WAAG01068073.1 coordinate 10,236, forward strand.
GACCTGTTGGTCACAAGATCAGGGTAATATTTTTATGTACTATTGATTTGGTTGGATTAATTTCAGGTAGCCACACTCAAATAATCCATAGAGACTCAGATTTGGGAACTAGGAATCAGGAAGTTGATGTATGTGGGTAAGGGAAGAGCAAAGAACGCCGACTGCCACAACATCCTTGTGTCCAGCTGAGGACATGAGAGCACACAAGTGGTGCTGGGCCCCATGTGCCCTTCATGGTGACTCAGGATTTCCCTCAGTTCATTGCCCATCCTTGGGAAAACCTACACCCGTGTGGAGCATGAGACACAGCCTACACAAAGCACTGCAGCATTGCACAAAACTGAGCCCTTAAGCGAGGAGAAATGAGAAAAAACATGTGTCACTTATTAAGAGAACAACAATAATGCATTGACCTCTGCAGAAAACTAAAGTACAAGAATAAGAACATTCTCAACGTGGGAATTATTTTTCAAGGACTCACCAGACTTTTGCCTTAAACCTTCCCTCAGCCCCAGAGGCTGTATTATTTCAAACTGACTGCTTCAAGGAGATGCTGCCAAATGAAAGAAAAACCTTATGGAACATCTGGAGGGGAATGTGACCTTTCCACTGCAGGATTTCAAACACCTGAATTGATCTATCCTAGATCTAAGAGGACACCAAGGCCAGATGGATAGTCAGCCTTAAGTGGTGATAGTGCTCTCATTCCATTGCCCTTTTCAAGCACTCAGATCTTTAACCAGTCTTGATAAATCAAGCTTTTCAAAACCTGATCCAAACAGATGAATACTGTTTTCATTTTAAGGATTACAAAAATGGGGCAAATCTTTTTATGAATCCTAGAAAACCTGCAGAATCAAGAAATGGCATGGTAATCACATGTTTGCTAAATGTGTTCCAACAAACCCACTATTCTGTGTCTGAAGACTCAGCCTTTGAAGTTTTTCTTCAATTCACTCATTATCTACATTGTCAGACACTCAAAGTTTGAGTTATTCAAGTGTCATAATTTTCACAGAAAGCCCATAAGCAGAGATGCCCCCATACACAATGGATCATTTACTAAATGTTGTCCTAGAGAACCAGATTAAATAGTACTACTGCTTATTGCTCAATGTGTGCCTAACAGAAAATTCCTCCTAGTCTTGTTCATTGTTGCTTCATTAGTGAACACACATTCACTTAGGTTTCACAAAACATTTGCTGACAAAACAAAACTTCATGCATTTGTTAAATTGCTTCATCACTCACTGCAAGTAGTCTTAGAAGTTCCCAAGTTTCTTTGAGGAAAAGATACCCTAAATGCAGCATTTTCTGTCTTTGGGCAGTAAAAGTGGGATCTTTCCATTAGACCAAGTTGGTCCAAGCCCCATCCCTTGAGCACTTCCAAGCATGGGGCAGCCACAGCTTCTCTGGGCACCAGAATAATAACTCCATGATATAAGCCATATTCCTAAGAAGTCATATACTTTTTACATTTTTTCACTTTTTTTTTTCTGTTTGGCAGACACTTTGAATACAGTATAATGCTAAACATAATTTCTATAATTGAAAGCATAGTAAAATATATGTATTCTCTGAGAAGGATGAGACAACTAAAATTACCTGAGTCTCTGGCTGAGACAGGTAAGTCACAGTGCAGTATAAAAATGTCACAGCATTCTCTAGGCATGTGACAAATGGAGAATTGCAGCTGAGAACTGCTTTAAAACCGCGCTTGGGGCAAAACGAAATTTCTGGTGCAAATACCAGGCCCAGTGGAACTTCTGCTAAGTAATGTATTTTGCTCAGGTCCATGGGTCTGCACACAACCTATTCTTCCAGAACAAGTTGAGTTCAGGTGGAAGATAAGGAAGTGATGTTGAAGAAATTGGGTGGTTTCCATGGATTTCCTAGAGCTGGCAATCCCCCCAGCGCAGTAGCCGCACTCCCATCTGCCCCCCTGCAGCCAGGGAGGTGCTGAGCCCGTGCCATCCATTGACAGCAAAATGAAGATGTTGTCTGCTACTCAGGAATGTGTTTGTGGTGGAGCAGTGGCAGGAACAGAATGTCCCAGGCATCAGCAGTTCAGCTGCAGCTGGAGCAATGTCGTGGCTCAGATGCCCAAAATCAGGCAGAGCCCTGCCCACGCCAGCTCTGGTCAAACCTCCTACTCCCTCTGTGTTGCTCCTAGATTTCTGTCCAGGATTTCTGGACAGGAATACAGACACCCTGTCCTAAACAAAAAGAGAACAGTCCGTCCACTCAGCAAAACTGAGAAATTTCTTTTCAATGAAATCTATCATATTATTGTAGCATTTCTGTCCATTCACAGAAAGGGAAGCAATGTGCTCCACAGCTGGGTGGCATGTCTCAGCCTCAGGTGAGGCTTTTTTTCTTCCCAGTTCCCAAAAAAGCACTAAGGGGGGACCTGCCACCAGCCATATAAACATCATCTTGGCAATGATTAACATTTTTTCCATAGGCACAAAAGAAACTGAGCATCCATTTCTCTTATGTGAAGCCTTTCATTAAATGCAATTTGACTTTATAGATGACACTGGCTATAAATAAGACTGACAACACCAGCAATCATATGGAAGTTTGGAGTAGCACATCCCACTCACAGAGCACTTCTGGGAACATCCCTTTTATTCAGGGGTTGAAAAGGAGCATGTTTAGCTAAAGCCAGACAACACACTTCCTAGAACTCTTCTTAGAAGAGCTGGATGGCAAATAGGAGAGGTAAGTGTGGAAACACTTCAGAGGGGTGTTTCGTGCCTGCCCTTTCTGGGAGACACATCTGTGTGGGTCCTGCAGAGGTAAAGGGTGATCCCTTCTGTGTGTCAGCACCATCAACTGATGCAGAACTGGACAAGTTTCTTGTGCTCTGCAAGCACCACCATGGTCATTTCTGGACCCCCCCAGCCCCACGGCCACACTGGAGTGGGGCTTCCCCAAAATGTGGCTCTTCTGCTTCTGCCTTTGCTGTCCCACCAGTTCCAGCCCTACACAGGGGGATGGGCAGGACAGAGCTGTCACAGGCACCCCCAGTCCAGCCCCATTTCCAGGCAGGCTGGAGCAGACATGTGGCCCCACTGGGAGCACTGGGAGGGTGGAGACACCACAGCACCTTGACACCACAGGAGTTTAAAAATTATGTGACAGGAGGTTTGTGTAAAAAAAGAGAAAGGTTTCTTGGCTACTTTTGCTGTAATACCAGAAGGGCATGTCATGGACTAGAGGAATATTGATATAATATTATTGATAATTATTTTATCAATATAATATTGATATCTTAATATTGAGATAAAATTGATGCAAGCAGGAGTGGAAAGCTAAAAAGAAAGCTCTTTACTCCCTGGATAAAGCAAAGGAGAACACGTTAAGTAAAGAGAGGGGAGCTGTGAGCCCCAAGTCTTTGCTGCACTGGGAGCAGAGTGCTGCAAGGTGCAGATCAGTGCTGGCACTGCGCCCACCTGTAGCACTCACGGCCTTACTCAACTCTTTTGCAATGCTTCACAAATTGTCCCTGTCCAAGATGCAGCTACTCTGGCTGGCAGTGTTGTGGTGCCATTCAACTGCAGCCAGCTCTGATGGACAAATAGCAATAGTGTCTGCCAGCTGCTTGACATCATCCATTTAGGGGAAAGATCAAAACTGTGGATCCCTGATTTATCCTCGAACTTTCCACATGCTCGTCTAAATTCTGTGCCTTCTTTAAGGTGATGAAAACAATCTACGTTCCTTTATCTTATAACAGATTTTAGAATGAAGCAGTTATTAACCTGCCCTCTGTTCTGATGCTGCTGCAAGCGTTTTCCAGATTTTTCCGAATATGCAATGGCTTGGACAGCCACGTGTCCCCAGAGCAGGCCTGTGCCTTGCACACACATTAACTCCGTGACAGTGACTCCTGGGGCTGTGCTGGTCCCAAAACAAACCACTGAATGTGTTTAGTGACAAGGCACCAAAGTTTTCTCTGCAATATGCTGCCTTCACTGGGTGCACAATTGTTCTGATAGACGTTATGTTTTATCTTAGTGTGATCACTCTAATTAGAAAGGAAATTAGATAAATACCACAAGAAGAACTGATCAAAAAGGATGGGCAATACTGGCTATTGGCATAATTCCAGATTCCTGTCCATTAAGATTTTGCCATTTAGTTTTGAAGTAAGTGCAAAGGTAAGAGTGTTCTTGCACACCTTGATGGGGCTGTGGAGTAACTAGAACATCCTGAGAAAAGACATGATTTTCCTTGATTCAAAGTTAGGTTTTTGTTACAAAGTTAGTCCTTCATGCCCATTTGCACAGGCTTGTCAAACTGGTATTACTGGGAGTTTCTACACTGGGTACACAGAACCATGAGTCAAGATTTACAGCTGGTTTAAAATGACCAACCAAACTCCACTCGGAGCTGTTGACTTCAATCATCCCAAGATTTGGTTCTCATTATGAAATATATTTACTCAGTGCTGAATTTTATTACTTCTAGGCTGACAGAAAAATTACATAATAAAATTGTGTTGCTTGAAAGGGAATGGTAGAAAAATATATAGATTGAAAGAGAAAAGACTGAATCCTATATAATGTATTATCATCTTCAGTCAGAATTATAACACTTTTAGGAAAAAGCAAAAGATGTTTTCCTTAAAACAGCTTCACTGACAAAAATATGTAATTAGCTTTTTCAGCTAAATTTTCAACTGCTATGCACCTGAAGAGGTGTGTTTGGTGAATATATAACCAAATTCCCTGGGGGGAATTCCCTTTGTAATCCCTGTCATAGGAGGCTGAAGGAATCAGCAGTTCTGCGAGGAAGGCTCCAGCTTGTTCTGGCAAGGTTATTTGCTAATCATATATAAGGCCAGGCTCAGCCTGATGCAAATGAAAGTAATTTGAACAACAGAAAAATCAAGTGAAAATACTGAAAAGGAAATAAAATTATATGGTTTCCCTTTAAAAATGAAATACAGATTTTCTGTGGTTACATCTTGAAATGAAGTACCCTTTAAATCATGAAGGATTAACTGTTCTTGGTTTTCTATCTTGACTGCACACAACAAAAGTCACTACAAAACAATTTCATAACCAGATAATAAACAATATTTTCATCTACTGAAAGCCTCACTCTCAGCTGTAGACCATCATTCATCCAAGGGCTTGCATTGCCCCAAAACTTGCGAAAAAGACTCTCAACGTTTCTTCTCACAGAAATAATGCCTGAGACATTAGTTAACTATCTTTTCTATCATTCCAATCTTTATGCTTTTATCTGCTTCAAGGGGTTCTGTGTTCTTATTGCCATCTTGGGAAAACTGGAGGGAGTAGATTGCTTACATGTGTAGCTGCAGTGCCCATCCTCAGCACTGACCAACAGGCTCTCCCAGCCTGTGTGTGGTACAGCTGGGGCTGTGAAAAAGCACAGCTTTGTGCAATGCTTTCAGCCCAGCACTGCTGCCATGCCGCTAGCAAAAATAAAAATCCACAAGTGCTGTGTGCAGTAAAAAGAAGAAGGTTTTTAAGGCGGCACAATGATTATTCATGCTTAGTTATGGTTTAATAAAAATTTCCATTCAAGTAAATGCCCTTATACTTGAGCAAGGCAGAGCTGAGAAAAGGAAATTGTACAGAACCTACTCCAGGTGCTGGTGGTAGAGGTGATGGTCAAGCAGGTCTTGCAGGAGCAGAACTCACTTCACCAAAGTGCCCTGCCCAGGTGTCAGGGAAGCAGGAATTGGTTTGGATGCTGTAGATCCAGACTTCTTCCTCTGCCCTCGTCCTGGTGTCATCCCCTTGAGTGTCATCACTACAAAGCCTGTTTGATGTCTGTGAAGAACAGCCTCTCCTCCCAGTCCTTCACTCACACAACGGGGAGTGATGACCAAAGGCAAGACAGAGGTAGAGAAGAGTTCTTTCTTCACCTTTCTTTTCTGTGAGTGTGGTTCATACAAGTGGAACATTTCATCATTAGAGCTTTCATCACAGTTTCCTATAAAGAAACACTGAGAGAACTGGGATTGCTCAACCTGGAGAAGGCTCTGGGGAGAATTTATTGCAGGCTTTCAGTGTCTGAAGTTGCTCTGAGAGAGCTGGAGAGGGATTTTGGACAAGGGTCTAAAGTGCCAGGACAAGGGGGGATGGCTTCTTGCTGCCAGAGGGCAGGGATAGATGGGATATTGGGAAGGAATTCTTCCTTGGGAGGCTGGGGAGGCCCTGGCACAGGGTACCCAGAGCAGCTGTGGCTGCCCCTGTATCCCTGGAAGTGCCCAAGGCCAGGCTGGATGGGGCTTGGAGCACCCTGGGACAGTGGAAGGTGTCCCTCCCCAAGGCAGGAGGTGGGACAGGGTGGGCTTTAAAGTCCCATCAAACACAAAGCATTCCAGGACTACATGAATCAGGCTGTACAAAATGTTGTGGACTCTCCATGTGCTGCCCAACACCAGAGGCTTTTGGCCACCTCTCTGGAGTCAGCGATGCCCTGGCAGAGTCTTGATTCAGGTCACTGCTGCTGGACAGCATCCCACCCACACCGTCCCTGTCAGGATGGATGACACCAACACCACAGCAGCAGCAGTGCTGGCCATGCACTCCAACCAGGCTCCCAAACACCCACAATGTTCACGGTGGCAACTTTATGCCTCAGCCTCCTGCCCTGTGTGGCCAAGTCAGACTCCGCTGAGCAATATTTGACCCCCCACTTACTGTGTCCCTGCCCCATCTTGTGTCTCCAGGTGATGACAGTCCTACAGTGTGCCCTTTCTCTCCTTTAGGAGTGGGAAAAGAGGAGCCAGTGCCAGCCTGCACTGCCCTTCCCCCTCCCCTTGGTGGCCATTAGTTCTTCTCCATTTCCTGAGCAAGTTGCTGGAGCAGCACTGTGGCATCCTGGGATCAGTGAGTGGTCCTGAGGGTAGGAGGGAAGGAAGTGCTCTTCTCCTGGGGAAGGAAGAGGCTTCTCACTGAAGAAGGGGACAGAAGAGCACAGCCCCAAGTCCCTCATCTGCATTTTGTTCTACAAACCAACATCTCCCTTGGCAGAAGAGTCCAGGGTCTAATCAGAATTTCCCAGCAAAGAATGAACAAAACATCAAGACAAGGAAGGCAACAAGAGCCCTGCTGCCTTCTCTACAGATTACAAAGCTCAGTGGCTTTTTTTAATTCCCCACAAGTTAGTCAGAAACCCAGGACTCAGTGGCTTGACTTTAATGTTGGATGTTCGAAGGCTGTTGTTGCCCACCACGACGGATGTGGAAAGACAACTGGAGGCCGTGGGACCTCAAGCCTGTGGAGCAGCTGTAGTGCCTGGTTAGCAAAGCCTAATTTATTTTTTGGGGGTGGGGGTGGTTTTTTTTTCTTAAAACTCCATTAGACCATTCTGCTTCTGTGAGGAAGAAAGTACCTTCTTTGAGAAGAGACACTTCAGGATGACCTAATTGTGGCCTTCCAGTACTTGAAGGAGCTGACAAGAAAGATGGAGAGAGACTATTTACAAAAGACTGGAGTGACGGGACAAAGCGAATGGATTCCCACTGATGGGGGCAGGGTGAGTGCTAGGATATTAGGAAGGAATTCTTCCCTGGGAGGGTGGAGAGGCCCTGGCACAGGTTGCCCAGAGAAGCTGTGGCTGCCCCTGGGTCCCTGGAAGTGCCCAAGGCCAGGCTGGACAGGCTTGGAGCAGCCTGGGACCGTGGAAGGTGTCCCTGCCCATGGCAGGGGATGGGACTGTAAAGGTCCCTTTCAACCCAGGCCACTTGATCACTTTGTAATTCATGGAAGGAAGGCTCCAAACCAATAGATTTCCTTATGTGATGGGGCTTTGCCTTCAATATGTGATAGCTGACAACATCAAAGGCACAAAACAAGCAACACTACCCACAAAGCAGAACTAAGTCAGAAGTTTCTTGCTTGTCCAGAAGTGACTGTGGGTGGGTCTCCTGAACCCTACACACCTGATGTACAAACCTCTATTGTGTAACTAAAGGATGGGATACCCTGACAGCAGCATTCCCAGCTGGCATTGGATTGGAGAGAGAGGAAAGAAATTATAACCTTTCCAAAGTACAGCCCCTGCCAACGTGTTTTGGATATTCATTATAAGCAAGACTGCTCACATCCTTCCTTCACTTGACGTCTGATTTATAAAAACAGGAAGCCAGACCAGGATGTTCAAAGTGCAGCCGGAGGAAGGCCCATGAGAAAGGTAAGTGGTAAATGCACTTGGAGGCTCACTTCTAATGCAGTTAAACAAGATGTACTGAGCACATCCTGCCGTGCCTCTCTCCCCTGGGCTGACACTGCAGTGCCAGGAGCCCTCACGCTCCCAGAGCTCTTCCCTTCCTTCCTTTGTTCCAGTGGCTCCTTTTCAGGAAAAATAAATCTATAGAGATATTAGGATATATAGACAGAGGCCTTAAAAGCTGAGTTACCTAAGAAGCTCTAGATAAATCAAAGGATTAGTAAGATTAGTTTCACCTGACTTACAGTGGAATTTCTTGCCATGAGAAAAGCCAGAACTGCCAGTCAATGTATAGCACATTTATGACATTCCACTCTGGATGCAAGCAGAGTTTCCTCAGCTACATTCCTGGGGTGAGTAAATTCTTTGTGGTGTAAGTGGATGTTTTGGTTTTATTTATTTATTTATTTATTTTATCAATTTATTATTATTAACATTAATATTAGTTATTAATGGGTTAATATTTTTCATGATTGTTTTAAATTACAACAAAATATTTTCAGAAGATACAGCTCCAGTGAGAACTCTAGATGTGATATGGATTGATTAGCAAGCTAAAACAAAAATACAGGGGCCAGAAAAATCTATAGTTTAAATATTCCGCTTATATGTAGGCATAAATAGATATATATTTTTTACTTTTAAAATAGCAGCACAAGTTGGCTGAAACTTGAAGATTATAACTCCTCACCATTTTTTGCAAAATAGAAATGGAATATATTAAAAAAGGAGACAAGTTTTCATTCAATTAAAATATTAATTTCTGCAAATCTCCTTTATGGGCAAGACTGTTTTCTTTCTGCCTTTTAAATTATAAGTTTGCCTTTAGAAATTGGACAGCTAAGGTTTATAAACATCTTTTCATATGAAACATACTTTTACTTCTTACAGAGTTTTGTCACACACCAGCCTCAAATTCCTTAAATTATGGGGGAAGAATAAGTAGCTTCTTCATCGTGGAGAGTTTAGTTTTCTGTTTAAGGAGAGATTTCACTGAATGTTGAGTTGGGTTGTTGTAAGCCACTTCCAAAAAGGTTTTGTTATTGTACCAGTAACTCTTAATAAATTTGTTAACATGCTACATCATCATATATGTTCAGATTTATACAAAGTATTTTTATGACCTACACAGAATTCTGAAACCTGTAAGCACACTGATAGCATTGACAAGGATCAGATGTCCGCTGCTTTTCTGGCATAGAAAGCAAAAAGGTGGAAGTTCAGAATATTTGAAGAATTCGGTGCCTCGGTCTCTAAATCTGCTGCTGGGTCTGCGCGGTTTGAGGCTCTCGCACAAGCGCTGAACGAGTTTTGCACTTTCAGATTAATCCTAGCAAGTTTCTCAGATCTTTTCCTCCATTTGGTGAGGGAGGATGGCAAGCCCAGATAATTTTTTTGCAAGGTAATTAGACCACTGACTTTCATTTCCAGTATCTTAATTTTTAAATGGTAGGAAAGTAAAGACCAAAATAATTTTTAAAATAAAAAATATATTGCGATGCTGGTTTTGTACTGGGTTTTTTTCCCCCTCCATTTTAAACTCCATTGTAACAAAAAATTTTAGTGCTTTATCTCAAAAGATACAGCAGTACTACTGAGAAATGTCTGATGCTGAAAAAATGGCAATCATTATCGTATATTTTGGGGCCCTTAAAATCCTTTTCCGTGATTAGTTAGAATTTAACTGTAGCACAACAATTAAATTTGATTTAGGACATTCCAACAGTACCACCTATTTTAGTGTTCAGATGCATCCCTCCCAGCACAGTAACTCACTAAGATATGAAAAATGTTATGAACCTAACATGAATTAACAAAGCTATGAATGCCGAATGTAAATTAGATGTTTAATTAAAATGTTATTTTTCTTTTATTGAGTTGGTCATGACAATCATTAAACCCTGTAACTTAAAGTGCAAAGAACGTAAGAATTTAATGTAAAATACTGAAGCACTTAGCAAACGTCATTTTCAATCTATAGAATGTACTTACATAGTGAAGATATTCGACATTTTGAGCCTCAGTGATGCGCCCGATTTTGCAGTCATCAGAAATACAGCAGGTACCTCGCAGGGTAATGGAAATTCCTTCCCTATAAACATTTACAGTTAAAAGTCCTGAAAACGTTGCTGACAGTAAAAAGTACATCTGCCACCTTTCAGTTCACGTTCCCATTGCCCCTCTCTTCCCTTCATTGTTCCTAATGCCAGTGAAGAAACTTTTAACTTAGAACACATCCTCTAAAGTTTTTCCTTTTTTTTTTTT
>WAAG01068073.1:20727-94476 GCA_013390105.1 Tichodroma muraria
TTTTTTTTTTTTTTTTTATGAAAGCAGGATCAAATAAGACAAGTTTATTACACAAATTTGAAACATTCAGCCTTCTGCTAAAACTCTTCCTGATTAAGTATGAAAGTGAAAGAGAAGGTTAGGGTTAACCATTCATGGGCAGTTGCCATTATTAAATTACATAATGAAAGGCATTTTGGATAAACCTTTTCAATAAATACTTTGCCTATAATTGTTCCAATCCAAAAGCTCTGATATTTTCAATATTTCCATCATTAATACACTCCCTCTATTTCTCTTCTCAGGGATTTAAAGTATTTAAATTGCAAAACAAAATCTTATCTCATATTGGCTACGAAGTTCCAAAAATGAGGGTGATGGGTAAAGAAATTAGGTCAAATCTGGCTGAAATACTTTAGATCATCATGGGAGTGAAAGACAACTCACATTATGAATTTCCAAGCAACGAAAAGGAATGAGAGAAGATGGGGAAAGTGTAACCAGAGAATATAAACAGGGAATGGGCGGTTGGGGTTTTTATGCTGCATAAAACCAGCAGTAAATCCAGTACCAACCTGTAGCCATGTGGATTTCAGTCCTTCTGACTGCTTCTAGTGAAACAACATCCCTTGACTTCACAGGCTTTCAGAGCAACATTGGACACCAGACCTCTTGAGTCTAAAGGTCAGACATTCTCCTGAGCTGTAGCATTATTACACCAAAATGCAATGCAACAATTCACAATATTCTACTCAAAAGCGTAAATCAGATCGGTTTCACTTTCACTTCATGTGTCACTTCTCCCACTGCCAACACTGAGGTTTCTCTGAATGGTCTCCAAACATGCCCATCTTCTCCATTACTTATCAGAGAGAAAAAAATAGTTTTATGCAGTGCAACTCTGCAGAACCAGCAGCAGCAGATGTGCCACTGAAATAACAAAGGTCTTAAACTGTTTTCCACTGACCTTTGCAAAGGCAGATGTGCATAACCAGATATTTCTGGGATATTTGTTACATCTACTCCCATGCAAAAGCAAGAACTAATCAGATATAACCTGTTTAACCAAGCTGGCTGCTTTAAGGAGGGAACAGGAGCTCAGATGTAAGAGAATGGAAGACCTCACTGAGTGCTGGTAGCCCTTCTGCAGAGGAACTCTCATGACTCATTGTATTGTTCAAACCTCATCCTGTCATGATGCTTCAGACACTTCATTTCTGTATTTTTGATTGTTGTTACCCATTTTCACACATATGGACAAGGATTTGCTTGACAGTGATAATTTCCTCTTTTTTTAAAATATTAGGTGTAAAATCTGCAAATTTCTATTCTGATGTTCCTTGTACTGAAATGTTTTTGCTGTTTGGCAGCTATTTCACATTTGCCTTCCCAAGTCTCTAATGAATGTCTGATTTGACATGGCACTGGCTTCAACTGATCCTCAGGGCACTGGGACCCCCTTGGTCAGTCATTCTTGTTGAAGATGGAGGCAGAGAATGGATGATGGACCAGGGGGGTCTCAGGGTCCTCTGCTGGAGGACCGTGATTGTGAGGTTGATCAAATCCCAGTTGACCCTGAAATTGTGCAAGATCTGCTGCCCCAGCTCGATCCCTAAAAATCGATGAGTCCTGATGGGATTTGTCAAAAAATCTTCAAAGAGCTGTTAATGTGATTGGAAAGCCTCTCTTGATGATTTTTGAGTGATTTTGGGAATCCAGAGAGGGCCAAGCCAACTGGAAGTAGGGAGATGTTGTCCTGATTTTCAAGAAGGGCAAGAAGGCGGGCCCTGGAAACTATGGGCCTGTCAGTGTCCCTTCAATGCCCAGTAAAATCATGGAGAAAGGTTATTCTGGGAAGTACTGAAAAACAGCTGGACGACACTGCAGCCATTGGTCACAGCCAGCACGGCTTCAGGAGGGGAAAGTCCTGCTTGTCCAACCTGATTTACTTCTATGGAAGCATGGAACAACACCTGGTCAATCTAGGAAAGCCAGTAGATGTAATTCTTTTGGACTTCAGCAAAGCTTTCCATACTGTGTCTCACAGGATTCGTCTGGGCAAAACATCTACCCCACCACTGGACAAACACATCATGGGGTGGGTCACGGGTTGGGCACAAAAGATGACAGTGGCTGGGGTGACATTAGACTGGCACAGGTCACTAGTGAGGTTCCAGAGGGTTCAATCCTTATCCCTGTGCTCTTCAACATCTTCATAAATGACCTGGATGCAGTACTGGAAGGGAAACTGAGCAAGTTCACAGATGATGCAAAACTGGAAGGAGTTGTTGACTCCCTTAAGGAAAAGGGAGGCCCGGCAGGGAGACCTCAACAAATGAGAGAACTGGGCCATCACCGACTGCGTGAAGCTCAGCAAGGGGAAGTGCTGGATTCTGCACCTGGCATGGGGTAACCCTGGTGTGTGGACAGACCAGGGAATGGGACGCTGGAAAGCAGCTGTCCATGAAGAGCTGTCCATGAAAGCAGCTGTCCAGGAAGAGCTCTTGCTTGATGGCAAGTTGGATGTGAGTCAGCAGTGCCCTGACAGCCAGGAGAGACATCCCTGTTCTGGAGGGCATCAGGCCCAGCATCTCCAGCCAGGCAAAGGAGGGGATTGTCCTGCTCTGCTCTGCAGAGGCCTCACCTCCAGTCCTGGGGCAGTTTACCCACCACAATATAAAAAAAGACATTAAGCCCTTAGAGCACATCCAAAGAAGGCCACAGGGATGGGGAAGGGTCTGGAGGAGCAGTATGAGAAGTGGCTAGAGACTTGATCTGTTCAGCTGGAGAAAAGCATGAGACCTCATGGGGGTTTTCAACATCCTCATGAGGGGCAGCAGAGGGGCAGCCCCGATCTCTGCTCTGTGACAGGGACAGGGAACAGCTGGAGCTGTGCCAGGGAGGGTCAGGCTGGGTTATCAGGGAAAGGTTCTTGCCCCCGAGGGTGCTGGCACTGCCCAGGCTCCCCAGGGAATGGTCCCGGCCCCGAGGCTGCCAGAGCTCCAGGAGCGTTTGGCCAGCGCTGCCAGGGGTGCCCAGGGTGGGGGTGCTGGGGGGTCTGGGCAGGGCAGGGCAGGGCTGGGCGATCCTGGGGGACCCTCCCAGCCCAGGATATTCTGTGATTCTCTTCTATGGCTCTGTACACAAGTATTTTAAGTAGAGGACTTGCATCATGCCTGGGTCTGGAGCATAGTGCTCTATGTATGCATATATAGGTTTTATCTTTAGAAACCTTGTGTAAAATAATAATTCCTGGCCTGCTTATTTTCTCCTACCATGTGATCCCCGGTTTAGACTGAACTGTTTTGACAAGTAAATTATCAGATGAATAGCCCTTCTCAGATGGGACTGATTGAGAAAATGGGAAGCAGCTTCAAAACACAAATGATTAATTGTCGCTAGAAACATAGGTGACCTTCAAGGGAGCTGAATCCAATTATCCATACCTTCTTGGGATAATATTTCAAGCCAATTACACAGAGTTTACACCAATCTGGATATTAATTTCATCTAGTTCTTATCAACTAGATAATTTGTTCTTGGGCTTTGCTTATCAAAACTGCAGTGAATTTCACATCTGAGTTAATACTGGATTTATTTACATCCCAGCAGACTCATTGGATGACCGGGACAAGATGCTTTGTAACTTGATATTGCACATTATTAGTGCTGTCATTCAATATTAAAGGATGAAAGAAAGTTATTACTTAGTACAGTGGTTTGAGAGCTTGTTCTTCCAGAAGATTTCAGCCTGGATTTAAAAAACCAAACCAAACCAAACCAAATCTCAAAGCATGAAAATGCCGAAATTTGACTTTGCTCTGCCAGGGTTTCCCATCCTTGCACTGTTCTGCTGCCCAAAAACTTACATTCTTTTTCCTCTTAGGAGTGAGCAGCGCATTCATATGAAATCTGTAATTGTCCCTTCAGAAGGTCCCTCCAGTAAATACTTCTAGATCATCTGCTGNATGGCTCTGTACACAAGTATTTTAAGTAGAGGACTTGCATCATGCCTGGGTCTGGAGCATAGTGCTCTATGTATGCATATATAGGTTTTATCTTTAGAAACCTTGTGTAAAATAATAATTCCTGGCCTGCTTATTTTCTCCTACCATGTGATCCCCGGTTTAGACTGAACTGTTTTGACAAGTAAATTATCAGATGAATAGCCCTTCTCAGATGGGACTGATTGAGAAAATGGGAAGCAGCTTCAAAACACAAATGATTAATTGTCGCTAGAAACATAGGTGACCTTCAAGGGAGCTGAATCCAATTATCCATACCTTCTTGGGATAATATTTCAAGCCAATTACACAGAGTTTACACCAATCTGGATATTAATTTCATCTAGTTCTTATCAACTAGATAATTTGTTCTTGGGCTTTGCTTATCAAAACTGCAGTGAATTTCACATCTGAGTTAATACTGGATTTATTTACATCCCAGCAGACTCATTGGATGACCGGGACAAGATGCTTTGTAACTTGATATTGCACATTATTAGTGCTGTCATTCAATATTAAAGGATGAAAGAAAGTTATTACTTAGTACAGTGGTTTGAGAGCTTGTTCTTCCAGAAGATTTCAGCCTGGATTTAAAAAACCAAACCAAACCAAACCAAATCTCAAAGCATGAAAATGCCGAAATTTGACTTTGCTCTGCCAGGGTTTCCCATCCTTGCACTGTTCTGCTGCCCAAAAACTTACATTCTTTTTCCTCTTAGGAGTGAGCAGCGCATTCATATGAAATCTGTAATTGTCCCTTCAGAAGGTCCCTCCAGTAAATACTTCTAGATCATCTGCTGATATTGGCATGTCACAGAAGCAGTGAACCTTCTGCCTACTGAAATCTGTGGCAGACTTGTAAACAACAGCATATAAATTTAACTTCCTTATTTATATATTAGAAAAAAAACACCTTTTAAGATGGGAAAGTTTGCAGAATAGCAATGTTTTCCCAATAAAAACTTCTGCAACTGAGATTAAAGTTAAAAAACTATTAATAAATTAGTTGCTTGCACTGTACAAATGCAGCAAACCAAGGATGGCTCAGCTGCTTTCTGTCACAGGAACATGACTCCAAAAAATCAAAGCAATGTTGCTGAGAGAAGTCAGATCTCATATACTCATGAAAGACATCAAATCCTTTTATATGATGGTACAAGGCCATTAAAACACGTGATCTATAACAATCCACAGATTATTCAAAGGGCTTTGCAGATGATGGGTGCACACTCACCCTGGTGTAAATCAAACAGACCCCATCTGTACCCAGATCCTTGTGGGGACTCTTTGTCTCAAGCCATTCCCAATGCCACTATTGCATCTGAAGGGAGATGCTCAGGGGGAAGGTGCAGGGAGAAGGTGGCACAAAGGAGTCAAAGAGTGGTGGGGGCATGGGGAGGGAGCCACAAGAAATTATGAGAAGATGGAGAGGTTGACAAAATGGGGGGAATTGAGAGAGATCAAAAAGCATGGATATTAGGAGAAATGAAGTGGATAAAGGAAAGACAGATAAAGACAGGTGGATAAAGGAGAGTGTAAAACACATCAGAAGAGAGGAAACTTGGCTGGAAAAATGGGGGAAAACAAATATCAGAGGAAAACATTGATGTATAGAAGAGGAGGAAGAAAAGCCAAGATGTACTAACTATGGAATAAGGGGAATAAGAAAAGGCAAAATACATTGATTTTGTTGTAATGCAAAAGAATGGAAAATAAAAAGAGATAAACAGTAAGAAAATGAAACACTGACTGAGATAAAGCCAAGAAAAGAGGCCCAAATATGCTCACACACCAAATTTTTACAAGACTGGGTACAGTGAATGCAAACCAGGTGTTCTGCATCACATCTGACAACCCAAACCATAGTCCACCATGACAGTGGAGTTTCTTTAGAAAGCAGCACAGAACAAATCCCTGGGATTTCTTTCTCTTTTAAATGAGAAAATTAATTGCATCCTATAAATGTCTGCAATATGAGATGCAAATTCAGGGCCTCAAGGCTGGAAAGTAAGCTAAGAACAGAATTTGGCCCAAGTTTAGATAACAGCAGTGTCTGAAAAGTAAGGGATTTGTAATGGGAAATTTAGACTAAGCTTTATTTTACGGGGGATGAAAAAAAAATATTTCAACGTGAACTTTGAAATTGCACTTTCAAGAGGAAGGCTGCTATGCTGTAAATTGCCCTGCAGATATCAGCATGTAATTTTGTAACTGAAATGCTTTCAGATGAAGGATTTGGTTGCTGTTAAAGGTTTTCATGTGATAAATGCCAGTTTCAGAAACTAACATCCCAACCCTCTGAAATTCATCCAGTTCTACCAGTGCACCCCATTTCAAAACCATCACCCAACAAAGGTGAAGCAAAGAACGAGGGAAAAACATCTCTTAAGAACCTCAGAAATTCTGTATGTTCATGCAGGTCTGTGTCCCCCCTGCTGTTCCAGGTGCCTTCACACAGCTCCTCTGAGAAGCTGCTCCGAGCACCACTCAGGGATTTTTCCTCATCAGCTTCCTCTCCACCTGGTCCCTCAAACGTTGCTTCTCAAGCACTCACAGAAGTCCCATTTTGCCCCCCATATTTCTGATATTTCCGGTGGCTGGACACATCTTTCCTTCATGCAAGAACTCTCTTGCTGGGTAATCCCTAAGTATCCCAAGATCCAAGCTAACATTCCGTATGCTTTTTGGAAAAAACCCACAGGCTAAGGGCTGTGTATCTCCTTCAGCAGATGTTCAGCACTCTGAAACATCATAAACTGCTAGTACCTTCAATCTGAAGTAGTAAAAAAGAAAATAAACAACTTTGGATATTTACAGAATTTTCCAGTCTGGGGGTCGTAAGGAGTAGTTCCTGCTCCAAGGCAGCAATTTCCATGTCCCCATGTTTCTTTGCAAATTTTTTAAGTCTTGTAAAGTTAGTTCGCGTTACCTTTCCCTCATCTTTCTCACCTAAACTGCCACAGTTTGGGAGGCTGACTGAGAGAAGCAAAAAAAAAAGTAATAAAAAGACCTCCCAAAAAACATTTTTCCTACCCCAGAAAAGTCCTGATGAGATCCTCAGCACTAAGAAATACAGATTTGCTAATAAGACAGAGAAAAGCAAGGGGGCTGCAGTTTTATTTCATATCACGGCTTCAACCCCTCAATCAACTTTTATTGTTCAACCACTTGAGGCTGTTAAATCAAATTTGATCATTCAGCTTCTGAAAAACCCATTGCTGCTTTGCCATTTCTTCCAGTCTGAGGCTTTTGGTGCCCCAGGCTGCAAGCACGAGCAGCGGTTGTCAGTGGCTAAGGAGCTCAACCATTCCTTCCTCAACTGTTCCGCGCAGAACTCACCCAAGTAGGCATTAAAAGCCCAAAAACCCCAGCCCTCATGGCACACATGACATGCACATGGCTGCAAAATGGCCAACAAAAGGTATTAATATACCGTGGAGATGTATAATGTAACCCTTGAAATTATAAAGGAAAATATGCTTTGAATAATTGCGCCCACATTAAACTCATCTGGTCTTTGTACATGCCTTTATCAAGCTTAAGAAAAAAAGCCTTTCCTCCATGGCATTTTGACTTTTAGTGACTCCACAGAACTATCCCACTGGAGTGGAATTAAGCAATGAAAAGCTCCCGGTACCCCTGCCCCAGGAAAGGCTGAGGAGCCGCTTGTGCAGATGCCCAGCGTTCACAGTGATCTTTAGGGAGCGAGCCTGCCAGGCAGGGAATCTGCAGCAAGGAGCGCGAAACAAGCACTGTAGAGCACCACAGATGGGGGTTCCTCAGAAGGCCTTTTCCTTCCCCTGCTATCTTATCCTCTTCTACCTGAGTGACAAGAAAATCTCAGCCGGAATCGCATCTGCGCGAAGGCGGCGGGACCGGGTCTGTCCTGTTTGAGTTTCAAATGGGAGAAAAAAGGAGGGGCTGAGGGTCAACTTTCCACTCNGCCCGGCAGCAGGACACCCTTCTGCTTCGGTAGGAGCAACGCAGCCCCTCAGCTCTTGCGCCGGGCCTTCCCCTTGCACTCCGCTCCCGGACTGATCCGATCCCCTTTGCCCCCCGCACGGCGCCGGAGGGATTTGCCTTCCTTTACCTCACATCAGTCCCGCAGATCTCCCTCACGGGTCTGGCAAGCAGTAAAGTTTTAAAACTCTCTTAACTTTCTTATTTTGGCGGTTTGCTCTTCTGCATTTACTTGCTCCGCTTTTCTGTCCTACTCCGAAACCTTCTTTTCCGGGCACTGCCTGCGATTTAGATTGTTTTGATTGTGTTTGGTGTTTCCGCCTCTTCAATAATTTTTGTCGCAAATTTTGCTTTTTCGTTTAGTCTACTTCCAAGGGTTTTTTTTTCCTGAAATTATTTTACATGTTATATTATCTCTCTTCACTCTTCGATTACATGATTTTAAAATCAACAACGTACATTTCCTAAGCTGTATTTTTACACTCGATTTTACAATCGATTAGCTCCATTATTTTATTCCCCTGTATAAGTGCAGTATATAAAATTATGATATAATGTTAAAATAGATCTCTATTTTTGTGAAGCTTTCATAACTCCAGAAAAATAAAGGATTGCATTTTATCTAATTTTGCAGTGATACTATTTTTCTCTGAATGTCAGACTGTAATTATTTTTCTGACTTGCCCTGTCAGCTTTCTCTGTAGCACCTCAAAAACGCTGATCCTGCAGTACACATATCCCATTGTCCAGTCTTCCACTAGTATTCTTAATATCCTTTAATTTGGTGCAAGTTCAGCAAGCAATGGTTGCTTTACACAGTGAACAAGATACGAAACACCGAGATCATTTCCGACTGCTGTTTGCAGCACCAGAATTTTTCTTTCAACATCAATTTCTACTAATTCTATCAATTTTATAGTCCCTGCAATCACTGGAAAATGAACAATTTCACTGGTCATTTTATTACGGTTGTTATTTTCCAAAAATGACTAATTTCTGTTGTCCAGATTTTTGTCTATTTTTCCTGCTTTATTTCTCCATCTGTACTTTACAGCTGTCTCTCTTTATGCTGCCTTTCAGCCACACCGCGGAGGCAAAGGAGAGCTCACTGTGTTCTGAAGTGTCTTTGGTGCTGTGCCTGGAAATTTTGGAGTTTCTGGGCATCTTCCTAATGTGAGAAACGCTCTGACCAAGCCAGGGAAAGTCCTGCAGAGGCATCACTGGACTGTCCCCCTGCCTGTCCCTTTAAAATTCCAGGCATTTTATTTGGACAGTTGGAAGTCTCTCATTTTAGACAGTTTAATCAATCTCTTTCACAAAGGTCTTTTGATGCTGATTAGGGCTTGAGGGGGGTTTTTTGTCATTTGGTTTTGTCGTGTGGTGGTTTGGAGCCTTTTTTGTTGTTGTTTTTAGCTGGATTTGGTTTTTCTTTGGTTATTTATTCTGGTTTGGGTTTTTTTTTCCCCGAGCACATACCATGTTTGCTTTACAAATATCAGAGTTTCACTTCCTAATGTATTTCCCACTTCACAGAATAATTTCTTTTTTCCCCACTGAAGCAGGCTCAGAAGGCTTTCACAGCATTCGTCCAAATGCAAAAATACACAAATAACAATTTTCCTATTATTTTCCTAATTTTTTAATTAGGAAAATTTTTAATTTAAAATTTTTAGATTTTTAATTTTCCTAATTTTTCCGTATTTTCCTAATTATTTTCCCTTTTTCTCGTACATAAAATAACCCCAATTCACTGAAAACTGAACAATTTTGCTGGCTAAAATACAGATTTTTTTCTTTACCCTTCCCTTCAATATGTTACACACAGACACAGAAGCAGAGATACACATGAATCAGTCCCCTGTATTTTGCGGACTGAACACCAACTAAAGCCCTTGATTATAAAATAATGCCCTTGACTATGAAATAATTCACACCTTGTTAATTAAGTGTGCATGCTCATGGAGGATATTTGCACGGAAGAAATATTAACTTTCTTATTTTTTAAATATTAAAAACATTCCTTTAAAGAAACAAATTCAATGGGAAAAAAAACCCCAACCTAGGTGGAATAGTCATCTTATTTTTTTCTTTCAAATCAGAAATTTCTCCCCATATTTCTTTACTCAGGTGGTTAAACTTTTATTTAATTTGAAATAAGCATATTGAATTTGAGTGATTAGGAAACAGAAGGCAGTACTCTCTGAGGGAGCACTCACTGCACCTTTTTCATTTGCTTCTCTCTGCATTTTGAGATGCTCATGCCATTAAAAAAAACAACCTGGGATAGCAAGAAAGACATTACATTACAAATAATATTGAATTAAGCATTTTGAATCCATTCAACATGATAACTTTAACTGTTTTGCAAAATATAAAGTACGGGGTTTGTCCTGACAATAGAAATCCAGTTAAAAATGTCTAGGTGCGCACATCAGCCTCTTCCTATTGCCCTGCAGAGCAAAATTTTAAATTAATTTTGCCATGAACTTTTCAAGAGTTCCCATAACTGAGGCATTTGCTGTGCCAGTGGAAAGCAACCCTGGAAGGGAGAGCTTTGCTCGGAGCAGCTGCAGGTCCCAGATCCAGCTGCTGATGGCAGCAGGGACATTCTTCTGGGGGAGCACTCGGGGAAGGCACAGCTGACAGAGACATCCGTCTTTTTTGTGGGTGGAAATGTATTTGCTTAAAAGAAAAATTCAAAAATGGCCAATTCTCAGTGGAGAACCATCCAGTGGCCCACAGTGAATAATCAGATGCAACATGTTACCACGTATTACATACATATATAATATCTATGAATCTATTATTAAGATGCGTGCTGAGCTTTTAATCCTTTCTATGTTGAATTTCAAAGCTTGTTCTTTCAGTGTGTTCCTAAGATTTTGAAATGGGCTGCTTTAAAATAGATCTGACTCAATACCTGACACTCTGGAGGTAACTTTTATTTTCCATGACCTAAAGAGATTTCAGAGATATCAAAATGCAAGATTTAAAAAAAAAAAAGAAAAACTTAACCCCCCACCCCAAACAAACAAACAAAAACAAAAACCCCAAACAAACAAAAACAAACTTTAAAAGAAAACAAAAATTTTAAAAAACCCAAACACTTGGAAATAAATAAGTAGAGAGGTAGGCCAGGGCCAGGTTGGTAACAAAACTGTAATGCCGTAAGTGTAAAAGCAACATTTTTGTCTCCACGCTTGTATGAGTCCCCAAAATTCCAGAGTTGAAGTGAACTTCCACACTCCTGGCACAGCTTCGGAGACTGGTAAAATCATAAATAAAACTGAAATTCTAGTCATTAGTTAGCCCATAACACAATGATGTAATTTCCAGCAATTTTGCTTAGAAGCTGTATTTCTTACATTTAAAAAAAAAAATCAAGCTTCTGTACTAGAAAAGCCAAAGGCAGAAGTTCTAAAGTATAGTTGTTACTGAACCAGAACACTCCAAAGCCTGGAAATGTTTTGGACCTGGTTTCTACTTCTGGCAGCTTCATCTCATTAGAGCTTTGTCATCTTGCTTGGAAACTCATTTTTCACCCCATTCTCATTCCAATCCTGCCAGGCACACTCAGGAACTGAGACAGTCTTCATTTTCCCTTTGGAATTCCAGGAACTGAGCTTTGAGGCCCTTTTTAAGCACGCTTTTCAATTTCTTTGGTTTATCCAAACGCTTTCCAATAAATTAGTGGTGTTCTTGGAGTGCCTTCCAGACACAGCCACACTGATCTCGAACAAATATCCCCCCTCCTATTGAAGTTGCTCCAATTTTCCCATTTGAGAGCTCCATTTGCACTTTTGACAGCAGTGCTGCACTGTGAGCTCATTTCCACGTCAATCCCAAACCCTTTTGCATTCCTGCTTCCCAGAATAGCATTTCTCAGCCCAAATGCACAACACACTTTTTTTTCTTGGATGTTTGTCCATTGTTACTCTGTTCTTAGGATGTTCGTTGTTTTCCTGTGGGCAGTTAGTCTATTAATATGCCACTTCCAGAAATTTGTCTTACTCCTTACTTCCCACTTATGGGCTACATGTGGATTTCCCTCCTTGCCTGTAAAGCTGTGCCTCACAGCACTTTGTAGAGACAGTACAGATCTCTCACTGACCTTGCACAGATACCCAAGACTGTTCCAATGTGGGAACATATCTTCCATATGGGACACGATATCTGAGACCCTGATCCCAGGATTTTCCATACACAGGCAACAGCAATGCAAATAACCTTATTCTTATTTTCTTTTTCCTCATTTCTAGCGGGGGCACATGAGTACAGCAGATAAAGTTTGCAGCTACTCCATGCAAATCCAATGGCTCCCAGTGTTCTTAAATGTCTGTGCCACAGTCAGGATAACACAACCTTGCCAAGATGTGGAAGGAATGTCCAGAAACTTCCTTTCCTCTCCATCAGCAGCCAGGAAGGTCTCCCCTCCCTGCCACTCAGCACTCTCAGCTGGGACAAGCCAATATATGTCACCAATATGCAAGTGGTGCCCTCAAGAAGAAATTGTGTTTGCAAACTAAGATTAATTTGAGTCAGACCCTCTCATTGAGGATGTCAAGGACACAGGCAGGAAAATAAATAGGGTATTTAGAAACCCCATTATACATGGAACACAGATTAAAGACTTTTAAGCATTCTCTTTTAAATTTAATCCCTTAGTCATAGCCCCTTCAAGTTTCTGTTCAGCAGGTGTGTCTGCCATAAGCTAAGCAGGAATTCCTCCCTTCTCCATGGCATCCAAGGGAAGCAGGGAGCCCTGGGGAGCACCTCCCAGCTCTGCCCCAGCATACTGATCCCAGGGTACAGCTGTGCTGTATCAGAGCCAGCCCCATCACCTGGAGCAGGGAAGAAACACCCAGCGCCCCGACTAGTCTGGGATACAACATCCTGGATTGGTCACCACGAGCAGCACAGCTGCCCCTCATCCCGTGGGCATGCACTGCACAGTGGGAACCTCTGCCAATGCCACAGCTCCTGTTCCTCACTCTGCGTCCCACCCTCAGCAAACAGGCATCACAGGGACCTCGGCACCTCTCCCAGCTCTGTCCTCTGACAAGCAGGTTGCTTAAAACTGATCAGCAGGAAAAGCCAGACAGCAAACTCATTTTGTTTTTATCACCAGATAAAAACTGACAATTGTTCTTAGTCATCACATTACCCCATGGCCAGAAGGATTGTTGTTGCCCAAAGAATTTCAGAGTGAAATCCACTGTCAGCCTCCACCAGTTACAGACCAAATATTCTATTAAAAAACAACTTCACATTTTAGATGTCTTGACTGTAACATAAAAGTCGATTTGTTTCTGAATGTGCAGATAGAACAAATTCCAAAACAATAGAGGCTTCAAAGGGAATACCAACAGGAAATCTCACATATCCATGTCTGTAAAGCCTGTATCTAGTCATGAATTGGAAGAGAGGAGAAAGACATGTCAGAAAAGTAATGTCTTACAAGACAAGGCAAGCTCTTACAAGATAGCAAAGGGATAAGTATTTAAAATAGGTGTTCCTCTAGAAAGTGAAAACGAAGCGGCAATAGCTTGACAGCTTCTTCTTTCATACAATATTCAAAGGCACTTGCCTGGTTTCACCTCTTTTACATGCTCTCACCCTACTAGAGACAGTCCGGTAGAGCTGGAAGTCATATCTTAGATTTCATATCAATATCTTAGGTTTCCCCCAAACAAGATAGAAAAGATTTAAACATGCAGAAAATGAGAACACTTAGAGAATGTTTTTTAAAAAAAATCCCCTAAATCTCAGTATGAAAGCATGACATTTTCAGACAATTGAAGAGTCCCATCCCTCAGGTCCAAACAAACCCGGACCAGGAACACATGGCATTTTAAATAGACAAAATACTGTAAGAGGTTGATGGTATTAAAACAGAATTGAAGCCCCACCCTGGTCTTAGCCTGGAGTGACCGAGCGGCGGCTTCTGCAGGAATCGGCTGGCAGGAATCTTCTCTGAGAGAGACGACTCGGATCCGATTGTTCGGAAACAGAACTTTAATAAAGCGAAAATAACAAACGAGGCGCCATGCACAGTACAAGGAAAGAATCAGAAAAAACAGGGTCCAGGATACAGCGGGGC
This sequence comes from Tichodroma muraria, assembly GCA_013390105.1. Classification (NCBI taxonomy): domain Eukaryota; kingdom Metazoa; phylum Chordata; class Aves; order Passeriformes; family Sittidae; genus Tichodroma; species Tichodroma muraria. The sequence goes on from WAAG01068073.1 coordinate 34,771, forward strand.
TTTTTATACATTTTGGGTATCGGAGGGATGAGGGCAGGGATTGAGGGAAAGGTCCAACAGGAAAGAGCGATTAGGAATAATATAATTCTCGCAGCTAAAAGTAACCAATTATAACAGAGAGAACTGAGAACTTTTGATAACAACTTAGAAGAACAATGGAAGGATTTTAGAAAGGAATTTTTGCTCACCATGACTAAAAAAGTTTTCCTAAGGGTTGGAGCTGAGATTTTCCTTTTCTCCTGCTGAACCAATCCCACCACAGAATGTTAGAATTACTTAAAAGCAGGAAACAAAATGTTACTCTTCAGGAACTCCAAGCTGCATCTTGAGGGAAGGCTAAATAGCTGTCTCAGATTAGGTGCTAATTGTTAAACTGATGAAGCTGGGTGAGAAGCTTGTTTTCAGAAAGACAGGGAATAGCCAGGTAATTATCATTGACTTAATAGCCCTGTGGATGATTAAGCCACATGGATCCAAGCCCTGTGGATAATTAAGCTGTTGTGTGGGCATTGGCTTGACTCAAATCCTAGCAAAATTTTGGAGTAGAAGGTAGAGAACTTGATTAAAGATGACTAGAGTGGAGTAAGGAGATTATTTGGCACAGTCAAGGTCACTATCTCTGCTTGTAATGAAAAATTAGCAAGCTGAACAGGAGAGGTATGTGGATAACTAAAGAACTGGAAGAGAAGTCATTTATATTTAGCAATTCTACAGGGTCAACCTGTTCACCTGAGTTGGAGATTATTAGGAAGTTATTTGCTTACTGAAGCACCTCTCAGGAGGAAAAAAAGAAAGTAAATATATTTTCCACAATGAAGAAGAAGGTTTAGAAGGATTCGGTTCCTAGAAATTGAAATAAGACAAATTTAGAGCAAGGAATTAACAGAGTTGTTATCACTTGGTTCAATTAAGCCTGAAATACTGAAAACTAGGCAGGGTATCCAGCCTGTCCTGGAAGAAATAAATCAGACCATGGGAGCCCAATGGTTTTGCTTGCTTTTGCAAGCTGCAGCTTCATTACAGCTTTCCCCCTCCTAGGTATTTAGCAGCACTTTGTTTATCCAGTCCTGTTCTGGGCATTTCAGGCTACTTTCCCAAGGTTCCTCTAAATTATGGGTTCAGTAGTCACTTCTAAATCCATTGCAAACACAGCAATGAGCACAACAGCTCTGGTACAGGTAACGTCCCTGAAACTATTTACAAGAGCCACATCATTCATCCCCATCCCTGCAAACAGGCTTTAGAATTCTTGATTCCCTGTGCCTTTTCCACTTGAGTAGAACACAGTTCACATCAGAGTTACTTCTTTTAGATGTTAGTTCTGTCTAAGTATTTCTGTTATTAATCTATTTCTAGTTTTAAGATTCACTCCATCCTCAATTGTGGCATCTGACATCTGTATGGAAAGTGAGACAAGGATCCAGTCCTTGGTGGTGCTTTATGTGCACCATCACACCAGATAGTTTCTGGGAGGGTGCAGTTTCATCTGGCTTGGGGGCTGTTTTTGAATCTGTGTTAGTTTTGAATATGAGAAGTGTCAGAGCAGACTGACTGCCAGACATCCAGTTCATTCCTAAATCTCCCTGACTTTGGAGACTGAATAACTATCTCCAGGCAAGGATTGCAGTGCTTCCCTACCCTGCACATGGCAAAGGTTTCCCTTACGACTCCTCTGAACCTTTTCTCCTGTAATTCAAACCTCAGCTTGTTGTTCTGTCCATCCTGAACAAAGAACAGAGCATCTGAGCAGGGATGGCTCCAAACGTGCAGCAGGGGAGAGGAGAACAAGCAGAGTCATTTATCCTGAGTTGTAGAGGCTGTGATTGACAAGTTTTTGTTCTAACAGGACTCTTCCTTTTCAGTTTTACCGCAGCTGTCCCTGAAAGCCAGTGAGTCTTGGCTCCTCACTGCCATAAAGTGTGATTCCCACCTTTTTTACCTGGAATTTGAGCTATGATGGCACAGAGAACTCAGCTGAAGATCTTCCAGAGGGAAATTTGTTTTCTTCATTTCCAGCCTATCCAAGCTCAAATGTTTTTGGTCTAAACAGTCTGACATATGCCTAATTACAGGGAGCTTGATAAATCAGCTAACTGTGAGAGAAAGATACACACAGGGTGGTTTGAAAGAGTTTGTGCTGAGCTGTCCCCCCCCACACATACACACACACACAGTTAAAAATGGTTGCATTTATATATATGTACACAATAATATATACAACATCTGTAAATCAGGGGTTTTAAATATATGCAAGCCCAATTATGCCTGTCACTGCGTATTCCTGCACATCTTTTTATATTGTCAGACCTTCCTAACTACTCTGTAGGCATCAAGGAGCCCCAAAGATTTGGAGATCATAGGAAGGATTGATGCAAAAAAGGGAACTTTTGCCAATGGAGTATAAGGAAATTGGGTGTAAAGCACAGGACCACTGGAGGTGTTGCTGGATCACCTTATATCTCAAGCAATTATTATTCCTTGCTGGCATTCATTCTGACTTGCATACATTTTTGCTCCACATGGGTGACCAAAATTGGACATGATTCTCTAAATGGAAACCAGTATGTGCATAAAATATTAAATGCTTTCATATTTCAGTTAGAAAATACTTCTCTAGACACACCCTAGAACTCAATTGCCTTTTTATACACAGCTGCATCATATTTTTGCTCTTGGTCATGCTGTGAACAATACAGCCAGTTCTTCTTCCATCATTTGAAATCCAAAAGTCATTACCTTTAGAAATTGATGGCTTTTTGCTGTCAAGTTAAAGTGTTTGAATGTGGCCTCTGAACTGTTGCATCTGTCGTGGTTTCAGTCTGAAACCAGACAGAAATATTAATTTAGGTTGCCAATTTAAAATTCTGCAATCAAGAGCAAAGCAGGCTCAAACTTGAAAAGAACAGCCTTTATTAACTAACACAAAAAGAAAGAAAAAAACCCCAAGAATTAGAATGAAACCTTTAAAACACTCTTCCTCTATCACAAAAATTTCTTTCATTCTCACTGACAACATACAGAAATCACATTTAGAAATTTTAGTCAGTTTTCTCAGTTCTAGAATAGTCTTTCTTCAATTCTTCTAGGGATTGGTGCATCTCTTACTTGCTATGGAAAAAAACCCACAAAACAAGACAAAACAAACTTTCCATGATAGCAACTGCCCGGAACATCTGTATCATGAAATTCCTCCCATGTTCACAGCTCTTTCATAGCTGTGCCTCTGGGTCAAAATCTTTTAAAGACAAACTGTCCAAAAACAAAGGTTCTCTTTATCTATCTTTAAGATTATCTTCATTGCAGGGAACAGAGGTTCTCTTCCTCTTCTTGTTCTCAGGGTAGAATCTTCATTTCTCTGTTCAAACTTCTCAGCAATCACAGACACTTCAGCATTGGCTCACTCAACACTGCATTTTGCTCAGGTTTACAATTGGAACTTTTCATCTCCCCATACTTCTCTATGGTTTAAAGGAAATGTCTCATTATATTATAGTCCATCACCATAGCTTACAAGAGATTTTAATGAGGAAAATGAAACAGCTCCTTATCTTCCTTCCATCTAGGACATCTCTTTCTTCACTGACTTTAATGTCTTCATGTGGTCTCTTTACGTGTCCTCACTCTGGCTTTTCTCTCACTCAAGAGAGGACAGAAGTTTTCTGGTTTCATCTGTGCATTGAAAGAGTTAACAAAGGCAGCAGCCAGACCAAAGCAGTCAGGTGATGCACGCCAGGCCCTGCTGGGGCTGCAGGTTTCTCCTTCTCTCGGGGCTGTGGAATTGCAGGGCTGTTTCTGGCCTCAGCCGCTGGCTGGACTCTTGCAGCTGGGGAGAGGGGCTCGATGGACTCTCCACTCCATCCCTTGGTCTCATCAGGGTGAAACCAGCCCCGGAGCAAACCCCACTCGAGTGGCCCGACCCTGCAGGGCCGCTCCGGCCCGCTCTCAGCGGCATGATCTCTCGTGGCTCCGGGACAGCTCTGGGAAGCTCTGCCAGCGCCGCGCTGGTGGAGAAGGCAGCTCGGATTCCATCAGCCGGATCTCAGCGGCCGTGGCTCGCCCCACATCCTCCCCTCCCCGCCCGGCCACGCCAGGCCCGGCCCGGCCCAGCCAGGCCCCGAGGGCCGCGGCGGAGCGGGCCAGGCAGCACCCGTTACCTCTTCTCGATCCGGAAACCAGAAGCAGCAACTTTCCCGGGTTCTCACTTAAAATGTGTATTCACAAAGGCATACCTACGCTTTTCATTGGTTTCATCAAGTGTCAATATTACACATTGGCCAATCAAGGCCAAACTACAACAGCATCTCATTCAGTTTCACTGTTTAATTCCTCAGGATTATCCATCTGGACATACTGAGGACAAAGGTAGGGAAGCAAAAAAAGTGTGCAAAGGAAAAAGAACTAAATATATGGCAGGCAAGAGAAAATTGCCTAAAGGGAATTGTCAAAAGGAACAGGGCACACTGGATGGCAAAAAATGAAAGAAAACAAAAAGTAGGACTAGAAAATTGAAATAAAAAGAGCAAGAAGGGTAGATTGAGTTTGGTAAGTTAAAAAAATGTTAAAGGTAAAATTGCACAGAAACAGCATATTGCATCAAACACTACAGAATTCTCTCTGGTACACTTCTCTCTGTACAACAAATACATTTCATTTTAGTGAACTGATTGTGGGGTCAGTATAGAGGAACTAGGGACAGTGCCCCTTGGACCAGGCCCCTGTACTTGGGAATGACAAAAAATACACAAAAGACCAGAGAGATTCTGGAAGAAAGAACCAAAGGAATGAGAATGAGCTGAGAGAAGGCCTCCAATGCCCCTTGCCAGTTTGACTTTGGTCAATAATATGTTACAGGCTTTTTTTTCAATTTAAGGGTAAAAAGGAGCAGAAATCTGGATGTAACATGCTGGCATCCCATAGAAATCCCAATCCTAGAAATTCATGACTTTTTCTTTCTGTTTAAAAACAAGTGAAGATGACACCATTTTGTACAGATGAATAAGGATTTTAACCCATTTTATTAAAAGGGAAGCTGAGTTCTTTCAGCCACCTGGCCACTGCAGAGAGGAGTTCAGTGTCCTGCCATCCCACCACGCTCCGCGTGAGTGTCTTGCACAGGCAGCAGGAATGTCCCAGTCTGGCAGCATCTGAGCACATAGATGAAATCCCTGACTGCAAGGAGTGTAAAACCCAAGCTTCACTTGCAGCTCTGTCTCCAGGGTCATTCCTGGGGAGCCTAAGGGAAATTATGTGGGCTGGAGGAGAACATTAGTTGGTAGCTTTAAGAGAGGTATTAGAGGAAAACTGAAAATAGCCTCAGCTGTTACCCTTGAAAGAAAAAAAGACTTGGACTTAATTTTGATTGAAAGTCTGAAAAAATTTGATTTTCAGCTACAGACATGGCTGTCTCTGTAGACAGCACATGGATCAGTTTTAACCACGCCAAGTTTATATTTAGACCCAAGCACACAACTGACTGCTTTGCATTTTTTAAAAATGAGCCAAAATGCAAAGGTAGGACATGAAACAATGAATGAAGTGTGAGACTGGAACACTCTTGGAACCTGCTTTCCACAACCTTGGGCAATTTTTTATGAGCAAATCAGAAAAGAGAAGTTAGAATGAAAGATGCCCAGAAATAAGTACACAAACGGGACAATCCAATAGTGACATTTATCCTGGCACTCGAATAACAAAAACCAGATATTAGAGGGAGTGGAATCAATAATCTTTGACTGACAAATAAGGAACTATGTTCAGAACAAACAACATTTCTTGCTCTTTGTGTAAATGCATTTGTGCAATGACTACTGTAGTTATGTGTAAAGGTTGATCTGAATTCCTGATTCAATGTCAAAACCCAGTGGGACTAGCATTGTACTGCTCATGGCTTCCAGAACAGCTGAGTTTGGCAGAACTGGGGTGATTATAACCCCAGTGATCTGAACTAATGAAGCACAAACCCTGCAGAGAGGTGTCCATGCAAGCACTGGGGCTGGCAGTGGCTACAGCATTTCTCTCCAGGTAGTGTAGAGGTATTTATTATCCTGCATCTCACTGTGTTGCAGAAAAGAGGAAAACTGGGAGAATATTGAGGGTTTCCTATTATGATCAGTAGCAGATGGGGATACAGGGGATATCTCCCAAAGGGAAAAGCCACGTATACTGAACCTGCACTGAAGGTCAAGTGGAAGGGATGGATGCACACACAGAGACCTCCCTTACTGGGAAACAGCCTCCCTCTCGCCTGGCAAAGTCACTGAAGGTGGAAAGATCAGAAAACATTCGGAAACTGGGCTTCATGAGGAATCCCAGAGAAAGCCTTCATCTCAGTCTGTGGCAGGCTGTATACAACAACCTGTTTGGGTCCTCCTCCAACAACATGAACTGTGGCACAACTGACAAGTGGAACTTGAGTAAAACATGAGTAGATCCAAATGCTGAGGAAAACATATTCCCTGGAGTAGAATCATAAAATCATAGAATCACAGGATGATTAGGGTTGGAAGGGACCTTAGAGATGATCCAGTTCCACCCCCTTTCGTGGGCACAGACACTTCCCACTATCACAGCTTGCTGCAAGCCCCATCCAACCTGGCCTTGGACACTTCCAGGAATGGGACATCCATGTACCTGCAAAATTAGAAATTCCTTTCATTTTTATTCTTTTGGATGTGCTCAAGAATTTGCCTTTTGCAATTGGATTTGAAGAGCATGAAAATACAATTCCCAAATGGTCTAAGAACTAAGACCACAACACGACAGGGGAGCAGAAATATGCTGAGTTTTCCCTTCTCATGCTTCCAAGGATCTACTTCAATGCATGAAGGACAGACCCCACCCTAACTCAGCTGGAATTGAGCAAGTGTTGAGTATTTCTAATCTGCAGAGTCACATTTCCACATTAAGCTCTCACTCAACTTTCCTCTTATTTTAATAGTGTGAAAAACAAAGGCAGACGTGCTGGGTGGGGATGGCAAAGAGCTGTCCAGGGAGGCATGGGAGAACATGGGGAGGGGATTGAGGTGTTCGTGTGCCCACCCAAACACCAAAAACTCCCTGCAAGGTCTGTCCCTGTCACTATTCTCTCAGAGATGTACGACAGAGCCGTGCCAAAAAGGGGCACTGAGATTATCAGCCCAGTCGCCCAGCACTGAGTGAAACCAATTGAAATTCAGTGAGATTCAGGTTAGAATCCAAACAGAGCCATCAGGTTGTTCTGTGGGGACACAATTTCAATCAATTTCAATTGCACAACTTGCATCAATTTCAATGTAAATTATTTTGTGGTTTAAGGAGGAGTAGCAGCTATTTCTTTGGTTTTCCTCGTGTGTTTTCACATCTTTACAGCCCTGAAAAAGCACCTATCATTTCTGTGCATTCTGTGCAGTAAATCCTAAGCTGTTGTGAGGAAACTCATAAGGCAGAGGAAGCCCTGTGGCTGGGTCAGCAGAGCTCTGCCTGGGGCACTGATGATTCTTATTTGTCTCAGGGGAATCCATTCCTTTCCCTCCAAGTGCTCCTTAATACACCACTTCCCTCTTTACTGCTATTCCTTTGCTGAAACCTGGATGGTTGAGGTGGGATTGCTCTGCACACTGGTTCCAGGTGACCATGGATTTCCCTCAGGAGATCCCCAGTCATCCCATTAACTTCCATGTTTCATTTCCCAATTTTTTCAGTCTCTCTCACCCTCTAAAAATCTCAGCACTTTTTGAGGCAGCCACTAATTCTTGTTTTTTTTCTTGCATTCCTTTTTTTTTTTAATGTCCTCTCCTGTGGTTCAGTGGGCATGGTGGTGTTTGTTTAAAGGTTAGACTTGGTGATCTTGGAGTTCTTTCCCAGCCTTAATGATTCTAGGATCCTTTTCAAAGCAGAAGCTCAAGCAGCCCCAGTGTAGGTGAAGATTTACAGAGTGCTGTAAAATGGTTTTCTGTATTTTATAGGTCTTTGTTCACTTATTTTAACATCTCATTTTCCCAGCAGCTGTTTTCAGCTCTTTTAAAAGATACTGATTAATTTGTGAGTCAGTCTGAAGTTGTCAGAGAATCTAAGAAAATTTCAACTTGTCCCTTCCAGTGTTCATGGCAGACTTTTTGCATGAATGTCTCACACTCTTCATTCTATTGTAGATCAAGATAAATCTCTGAACAGAGTGAAATCAGCTGTGACAAGAACTGAGTTCTCAAAAGTGTTGAATATATACCAGGGTGTTTCCAAGCAAACAAAATTTCCATGAAGACTTCTAATATGACATCACAAAAAAATTGACTAAAAAGAAAAAAATGTTGTTTCCCATCATCTGTCATTTTCCAAATTTACGTTCAGGAAAAATGCTTGTGAAAGAGAACAATTGGGGTAAAGATTAAAATGCTTGATTTACATATTGACTATAATAATCCAAAGCAGAGAGTCAGTGGCACAGAAAAGGGTACTGGTATATCTGATGACAGTCAATAAGTTTTCAAATGTCTGCCTTTGTTTTGATTTTAAATAAAACTCTCTCATTCCCTTGACAACCAAGACTACTGCAACATGTTAACTAGTTCCTTACATAATTTGCTAAACTGCAGCTAAAGTACACTGCTTAAATTTCATTGCTGGGCAAGGTTAAGTCTCCAGAACCAAAAATGTAAAAATCATATGTTAAAGTTCTCCTCACACATTTTAGCAACATTAGGTAAGTTGGAACCCTCCTCCCAAGATTCTGCTATTAAAGCTATTTACTTCTAAATTGTTAGGGGCTCAAAAGGAAAAAAAACCTTTTAAATTTAATTGCTCAGAGAGAAACAGATGTGAAGATAGCTAGAGGTAAGGAAAATAATTCAATTGCTTTAATCAGCTTTTGATGAGTCCCAGAAGGAAAATAATGGGCAAAATGGAAAAGTAAACCTCTCTTTAATGCCAGAAAAAAAAAAAAAACAAACTTAGGGAAGGGTTCTGCAATACAGTGCAAAAGAGGAAACCCAAGATTAATCATAGAATCATGGAATATCCTGAGGTTGCAAGGCTCCACAAGGAACATCAATTACAACTTCTGGCCCTGCACAGGCACCTCAACAATCCCACCCTGTGCCTGAGAGCATTGTCCAAACATTCCTCAAGCTCTGGCAGGTTTGGTGCCATGTTCACTTCTGATTCCACTTTCCTCCTCCTTCATCCCTCCATGAACTTGGCCGCTCACCCCTCGCAGACTCTGCTGCTCCAGGGGGCGTTGCTTTTCAAGCCAATGGATAGAATTTTGCAGATCAAATGCCTATTCCCCAAATATGTGCAATTTCCAGGTTCAAACACTCACCCTGGGGCTGTACAATCCCTACCACCCAAGCGCTTGTGACTAAAACCCCCACGTGCCCCAGGGTTCAAGCCAAGCCAGGTTTGCATTTCCACCCCAGCCATCGTTCAGGTATCGCTGTTTGAAGTGAACAGATGTCAGCTGTAAAATTTTACTGTTTGCTCAGACAAAATCACACCCATTGGCAATTTTGTGAGATAAAGACAAGGAAATACAACAGAAACAACATTTTGGGGCGCAAGCTTGTTTAAACAGTACATTGGGGGCAGGCCAACATGGTGTCCATCAGGCAGCTTTGTGCCAGCCAACATTCCAGGTGGGGAGCACACACTGACCTGAGCACCACAGGAATCTTACAGAGCATATCCTGCAACAAGGCTAAAAAGTTGCTTTAAAAACCAAAATCTGCAGCATGAGCACCACTATGTGCAAAGCAAAACAGCTTCCAGCTCACAGCTTGCTCTCTTCACTCCAGCTCAGGGCAAGGAAAGAATTAGAGCCCAAATGTCTCTATCCACCTGCCCCAGACAAGCCCTATGTCGTGGAATCGTGGAATAGATGGTTGGAAGTGACCTTTAAAGGTAATTTAGTCTGACTCTCCTGCCATAAGCAGGGACATCATCTAAATCAGGTTGCTCAAAGACCCTCCAACCTGACCTTAAATGTCTTCTAGGATGGGGCATGACCACCTTCCGGGATAACCAGTGCCAGTGTAATCACCCTCACTGTAAAAAACTTCTGTCTTCCCTTTAAGCCTAGATCTGAAAAATTGGGAAACTTAAATGTTTAGAAGGCTAAGATTTTTGGACAATATATTATATTTGACCAGCTGTATATTTGGAAAACATAGACAAACTTTGGGGTCACATAAGTCATCATTTAGTTCTTGTATGAATTGTAAACATCTACCTAGAATATGAACATCACCAGGGATACTAAAAAAAAAAAAAAAAATCAGTTAGATGACTAAAATCAGTTATATTTTAGATAACTAAAATCAGTTAGATGAAAAGAAGTTCCAGTTGTGACCTGAATGGCTATGACCTAATGGTTATTTAGGCATGTAGGTATATGTTAGAGCAGTCTTTAGGAAGCATCAGGAAATCTCAGTGAGGTTTGGACATCTTTTGTGGAAGGAGATGGGAAAAAAACAATGAAAGGGCAACTCTTCTGAAGATAAAATAAAAGATCAGGGTAGGATCCTGACCTAGCAAATATTTTCACATACTCCCATCATAAATAGGCAATTGCCACGGGTGAGGGCTGAGCTTCTGTACAACAGTTTGCAAGATCAGAGTGGGTAAAGAATTTACACAGAAGTGACGCCTTGTTACTTTACTAAACTGCAGCTGCTGAAAATTCAAGCCCACGATTTTACCATGACAACAAGAAATTCTCATGGCAGGATTCGTTCCTTTTGGTTAGTGGAATTCTTAGAGTCTTCTAAACAAAATGCACTTTCTCCTCTCGGATTCAGGATCAAATCAAAGGCTCTTCACATCTGATATGACAAAGTTTGAACCAACTCATTCAGAGGAGACTCCTACCAGCAGCCATGACTCTGATCCAGCCAGCATCTGAACTTGCACATCTGCTTTGAGTGACTCCAGCTGTGCAGCATTTCAAGTACAGACACAGCAGCACTGCCTCCCCAGAGGTTAATCCTCCCCTGTAAAACTCCAGGCTCAGATACATCTCTTTCAGTTGCAGCTCATGCAAATGTATAAACCACAAAGGATTCCAGCATGTGCGTCCCTGCAAATCCCAATGGAGCCAGACAGATCCAGGAGTGAATTATGGACTGTCAGCGTGGTTTGGGAGAGACCTTAAAGCCCATCCAGTTCCAACATGGGCAGATACACTCTCCACTACCCCAGGCTGCTCCAAGCCCCATCCAGCCTGGCCTTGGACACTTTCAGGGATCCAGGGGCAGCCACAGCTGCTCTGGGTAACCTGTGCCAGGACCTCCCCATCCCCTGAGAAAAGAACTTTTGTCTCCAATCTGAATCTCTCTCTTTTAGTTTAAAACCATTCAGCCTTGTCCTATCACTCTCTGTCTGGATAAAAAGTTGCTCTCCCTCTTTTTGGATAAGGGCTGAAGTGGTTCTCCTGTCTCCCTGGAGCCTTGTCTTCTCCAGGCTGAACCACCCCCAGCTCCCAGCCTGACTCGGAGCAGCGGTGAGAGTCCCCACGGCACAGCTACAGCCACCAGTGGAAGCAGCCCCAATGCCCCAGCACTGATTTGCTACATGAGCACTGCAGAACAGACAATTCTAGATCTGATCCTAAGCACTTGGAATTAGAAGCATAATACTGACCATCTCCCAGGGAAGAGTGGGTCAGTGGGGCTATAAGAGAAGGTGCAGAACAGACTTGGTGCAGCAGTGACCAGACTGAAGCCCTCCCAATGCAGAAACTCCTCATCTTTTAGTAAAGAAGTCATTTCAACCAGATGAGTGGCCCAAAACATTTGGTTTCACTTGCTTTTTTTACTGCAGCATCTTTTCACTGACACAAAGCCACCCATAAATCTGGAGACTGGCAGTGCCTCTGGGGAAACGAGGCTCCCATAACCCTGACACTGCAGAAAATTGATGCATATGGAAATAAAAATCAGCTTTGAAATACAAGAAAGGAGTCCAGGCTGGTGACACACTCTGTGTACCCTGCAGGGACTGTCATCTCAGGTGAATGGCCACACTCCACAGCTCAGGTGCCTCCATAAGTATCCCCAAATCCTACACTTCACCACGTCCTGGAAGTTATTCAGTGAATAACCCCAAGGCACATAAACACTTTACAGCACTGGTCTTTTATAGCTCATATGAGTTACAGCTGTGATTTATATGGGGTTACAGCAGACACTTGGTGGTATAATAAAACAAGATATTACTTCATGATTTATTTCTAAGACCACAGAATTAAAAGGAAACAGAATTTGGGGAGAGGGGGAGGGTTTAAATTGTCATTATTTTTCTATGTTTTCTAGCATAAATTTGTAGACAAGATTTTCTGGAAAAATTTTGATGATGTGGTTGAGTTTCTGCCCTTGGCCATATAATAACCATTACAAAACTCAGTTAGGCACACCCTCACATCTCATGGGAAATAAACCTTTTGAGAAAAGAAGCAGGAAAAAAGACCATCTCAAGGAGTTGTATTTGAGATAGCGTTTTTCCATCCTTACAACTACAGTCTTAGGTATTCCTGTACCAAGGTGCTGGAAATAAAATAATTGTCAGAGATTTATTGCTAAAGCTGCACAATGTGACAGAAAACCATTGCTGAGATTCGTATCCCTGCATCACTTCTGCAGGTTTTGACCAGCTTTGGTTTTCATGACAATGGAATTTTTCCGCCCCATGATGGCAAGAAAGAACCTCTTCCTCAGCCTCCTGCTCTGCTACAGCCTCTTCAGAGCTGCTGATTCCCACTTGGTCATTGAGGAGAAGACAGAATGCAACCTGTCCAGGAGGAGCAAGATGGACCTCTCAGATCTTCCAACCATCTCCATAGTAGGTGAGTAAAACCTGATTTGCAGGAAACACTGCTGTTGATTATTCTGGATTATTTGGATAACTTTGCTTGGCTTCATAGAGTGCATAACTGTGGTGGCTGCAGCACCCAAGAAAAACAATGTGGTAAACCTCAGTTTAGAGGAAAATTTTAAAAAATACAATTTATTTAGTTTTACAGGTTTCTCTTCAGCTCCTATCACACTATAAGCCTTTTCATATTGAAGAGGCTTTGTGCTAATATGGGGAATAACCTTCCTTTGAAAATATTATGCATATGAGAAAAAAAGAACATAATGTGAGGGTTTTAAGGGTCTGCTCCTGTGGTAGAAAAATCAACAGTATTAAGAAGTATTAATATAACCTCAGTTTACCTGGCCTTTAAACAGGGGAAGAAAAAAGCACTGCAAGGGAGAGCCAGGGGTCATTCATTTTTCTATCCAAGACAGGGCCAACTCTATCCCTACAGTTACTGGCAGATGACCACCTTTCCTTGGGAAGAGCCTCTTTAGGGTGATACTTCACTCTTTTCTTCACAAAATTCTTTCCTCATGTCTGTCTTAACTCTTTCCATGTAATTTACACCAACTTCTTCTCTCAAGAAACTCACGAGTGTTTGGAGATAATCAGCTACAGAACTTTCACAACTGTGTCAAAATGTTAATAATTAAAAAAATAAAGCTCTTCATTTAGCTCCTTTCTGCAGGTTTTTAGGGCTTTAGTTTAAAGAACTCTGGTTCTTAACCTTGTTGCCTGTATTTTCTCCATGCTCTTGCCCAGGACAACATATCTTTAAGGAGAAACAGTTGCCTCACACATGCATTTCCAAAGAAATATGAATTTCTGAATCCTGAGTTAACTCAATGTTGTTTAACTGAGAGTTTAGCAAAGCTTGTGCTGTTCTGCAGCCTCCCAAGCTGTACCATTTCACGATCCTTGTGATCCTTGATGCCTTTGCTCTCACAATTCCAATAATTTTTTTATCCCAATTAAAATCAAAGATATAAAATACAATCCCTTCAGCTGATTTCTCAATCTTCTCACAGAAGTGAGCCCATGCTTTAGACATGGACTGTGACACATTTCTCCCCACTGCTTCTTAGAGATGCATAAGCCTAATTTACAACCATACAAGATAAAAAAAATTAACCCCCCCAAACCAGCTCAAAATATTTATTCTTCATTCTGCAACTCTATAAATCCTAGAAATTAGTAAATATTCAAAAATACGTTGATAGAGGATCCTGGAATAGATAAGGAGCCACCATTCACCAGTGGGAATATGGATGTTTTTTATCTCAATCATCCATTACATACAGGTAGTACTTATTACAAAACTCACACACCCAGAATAAAGGTATCCAAAATACAACAACAGCTTGGTGAGCTGGGAAGTGTTTCACACTTTAACAGTCTTGCTGTGTTAGAGCCCAAAGCAAGTCATGGAATTTACACAATTATAAATATCTAAAATTAGATATGGTGACGAATGTATAGAGAGGCCAAAGTTACTGGCACATGAATGAAACACCTTTGCAAGTAACATTTTGTAAAATGAGGCCGTGGGGGGAGAAGGAACAAAGAACTGCAGAATGAACAGTGGCATCACAGATGCAGAGCTTATGCCAAATCTGCAGAGTTTTTGCTTGTGGAAAGCAGTGTACACTTGTTAATTCCTTCCAAAATTATCCATGTAGCACCACCTTTTAGCAGAAGAAATTATGGAATTCTAAAGATTTTTCCTATTTTTGTTCATGTGACTACTGTGCATGAGCACCCCAATCTTTTTAACAGAGACCTTTAATTTTATTTCTCTGAAATAATTCCTGGTTTGCATCTACCAAACAATGTGTAAAAAATCCCTTCTAAAATACAAGTATCAGTTGCTCTTCTGCTTCACACAAGCAGCAGTGACAGAGTTCAGACACTCTGAATTGAGATGAACATAACTGCAAAACGTGCAGCAATGAGGTGGCAAAGCAGGTTGTCTGCCTCTTCTCACACAAAAATAGGATTATCTCATCAAAATAATATTCTGTAAAACTGATTCCACATTTTGCTGTGCTGTTCTCTTTAAAGATTTAACTAGAAAATCCCAGAAAGTCAGCAGGAAAGAGGCAGAGAACAAGAAGTCTTCCAAGGTAGGTGGTTGTTCAGAAACTTTGTTGGATTAGAACAGTTTGTTACTTCTAGAGTTTTCCTCAATGCATTCATTTGCAAGGCTTTTACTGTCATTCCCTGACTTAAATAATTTACATACAGTTTAAAGCTCTACATTTCGTAAAAATAGATGTGAAACAAAAATGGTGGAAAGAAAATTAGAAGCAGTTGTTGATCACATCCCTGGCAGTGTCCAAGGCCAGGTTGGACAGGGCTTGCAGCAACCTGGGATAGTGGAAGGTGACCCTGCCCATAGCAGGGGTGGGATGAGATGGGCTTTAAAATCCCTTCCCATCCAAACCATTCCATAACTCTGAGTTTCACAAATGCACAGGGTGCCTGCAGCCACTGGGCTCCAGAGATCCCTCCCAGATCCCCGAGCAACCCAAATTTTCCCACCTTTCCAAGTCCCCAGCAGAGAAGCTGCACTCCCGGGGGAGATGAGAGGTCTTTTTCCACCCCCTGAACTGTGTGTGCAGGTGAGGATTCCCCCGGAGGGAGGATCACCGGGCTCACAAGGTGGAGCAGTGCCAAGTCACTCCCCTGCTCTCCCAGTGTCACAGCTCAGCGAACAGGAAACTGACGGGGAGTTTTCACTCATCTAAAAAGCTGGGAGATCCAAACATAACACCTTAATTGGTTTTACTGATAACTTCTGATTGACCATGACTGGATGGAGCTTTGGAAAGGGTCTGTAGGAAAGAGCGTGGCAGCAATGAAGAAAGGGGTGCAAAAATGTACTCAGATGGTTATCAGTATTATCAGTTATATCATTTTAATATATAGATTATATATTTTTACATTACTTATATTATCAGTTATATCATTTATATATGTATATATATAAAATTCAGGACAGGACTTTGTGCTCCTCTTTCTTGAGCTGTCCAGCCTTGCTCAGTTCCTCTGGACAGAGGCACATCAGCCACTCCCCCCAGGCCCAGGTGCCCAGACACCTCTGGGGGCTCCCTCTGCCCCATCATCCACACCGTCCAAAATGATAGATGAGGTTTTTATCATTTTGCTCAGAAGGTTGGTCTCAAGCCACCCTTTCCCATCCCCCAGCCCCGCCTCTGCACCGCTAGCACAGCTCCCGCTGCCACAGCTCCCGCTGCCACAGCCGCCTGCCCGTTCCCCCAGAGCCTCCCGCTGTTCACCACCCGCATCTCACCCGTCTATGAATTCTCATGTGTTTATCTTCCAGAAAAACGCTAGACACAAGATATCTCCGAAGCCAAGGCCCCCACCTGCTGCTAACTGTGTGCCAACCTTCAAAACCTGCAAGCCACACTTGAACTCCTGCTGCCACTACTGTGCTTTGTGCAAATGCCGAATCTTCCAGACGATCTGCCAGTGCCTGATGTTAAACCCCAAGTGCTAAGCCAAGTCAGAAACACAACAAGCCTTCTGTCTTTCATTAGCTTCTCAAGTGGATATTTCAAATTGTCATGTGTATAGTAATCAAAATAATGAGCTCTCAAGCTTGAATTTGTCCCTCTTAAAATTTAATGGACAGTCTTTATTATGGGGTGAATGTTACCACAAGCTGGATGTTATTTCAGGGGGCAGACAACCTGATTGGCACTGATTAGAATTTTTAGCAAAAGAGCTGTTTTATGATGAATTCTGGATTCCTGCGGGTTTGGGGTTTTATTTGAAGGGTCATATTAGTTCCAGTCTGCAGAATTGTCTAACCAGCGCCACAAAACCTGCCCCCATGGCACCCAAATGGCCACTAAAACAGGACTGGGTAGGCCTGTGAGGGACTAGAGTTTGGCTTTGCTCACAGGGACATCACCAGCCTTAGCACAGCCGAAGTATCAGGCTGAAAACGTGGGATTTGGGGTTCACTCCATTTTCACATACTCAACAAAAATCAGGACAAGAATTTATGTAGGTTATTCCACCTGAAAAGATGGACCATCGCTGTAAGGATGTTTCTTAGTCATTCTCAGCTAAGCATCCACCTTCAGGGATTTTGGGCATTCTGCCACCAGGCAGTACCTCCCAGGGGTATGACATACATATATACTTGAAACCTAAATGTGTCTGTGCCTTGGAATATAAAAATCAGGGTGTTTTTTTCCCCAGCCATATCTGTAGGAATCAACTCCTCAGCCCTTCTCCTACTGCCAAGGACAATGCATGTGCAGAGCCCAAAAGCAGGGAGATGTATCTGGGACTGTGCAGAAGAAAGGAAAGATCAGCTAAAGATGAATGTATATCCCACATGGACATCTTGAAGCAAAGCATTTCAAGCTATCAGTCCCTTTCTTTGCCTTTTCTTGCTGCAGGAACTCCCAGAACCATCTCAGGCTGAATTCAGGCAGAAATGTCCAAGTGCTGCAGCAACCAGGGGAAAAAAATACATCACATGCCGTGTCAACACTTAAAGGCTCAGAAAGAGATGGCTGAAGCTCAAGGCAACAGAAGATTTCTTTCTCTTGTTCTTGAAGCTCTTTGCCTTAAATATGAGGTATCCAGGATGGCACAGGAGGAAAACCCTTCTTGGTTAAACTCCCAGGAGAGCAAGGAGGGAGCAGACCCAGAAAACATCCCTGACATTGAAGACTTTTTATCTGCCAGACTCCAGCTCTTTCTTTTCACCTCCTCTGTTCTGCACCTACAGTGTGTCTCCTCTGCTCCCTTACACTCTTTCTTATTCTGTGCTACTTCCTTGTTTTTTGTGTTTTCCCTTTATCCAGCTGCTATTCTTAGCTACCACAGGAGCACTCCAGGGCTAACCCACATCTCCCGTGTTCTCTCTACCTGCCTGCACCAGGGTCCCTTCCAGTGCTCTTTAGCTTTCACAATCAGATTTTTTTCTAGCCATGAATTTCTAATCCCAGTCAGGAATTTTCTAATCCCCTGTGTAGGTCTAATTGAGAAGACAGTTGTTTACTGATTTATTTCTAAACACAGCTGAGGGCTACAGAAATCTTCCAGGCAGGAAAAGATGGTACAGATGACACTCCAAAGGGCCTCAAGCCATATAAATGTGCTTTTTTTTTTAATTCTAATAACCAGTCTACAGCCCAGAACTCAAAACTAAGGTCAGATATTGACAGAAAATTTTGTTCATCCTAGATATATATATAATTGTCAGATTAATCTTAGAAAGAGCCCTAATGATGACAGAATGTCATTGTGTTCCTTATCTTTTATAAGGCACATAAACTGATATGTCTGATATAAGCTTGAATTCTTGTAAATATGTATTAGTGTGTCTTTTAGCCAGATTTCTTGGCTCAGGAATCTGTAAGCCACTCAATTATTATGAAAAAGGAGATGAGAAGGAAGAACAATACATTATAATGGATTTCAGAATGTGGCCCTTCTTTTACTAGCTAAAGATTTAGGTACCATCAAATTGTTTCAAAATTCTCATAACTATAAATGAACTGTTGTTGATTTGATGCCTTAAGCTTTAGCTTTCCTATTTTCCAGGTTCTGCACTGCATTAGTGTGTGACTCTGAACTTCATATAAAAT
Organism: Tichodroma muraria; assembly: GCA_013390105.1. Taxonomy (NCBI): domain Eukaryota; kingdom Metazoa; phylum Chordata; class Aves; order Passeriformes; family Sittidae; genus Tichodroma; species Tichodroma muraria. Next base: position 53,229 of record WAAG01068073.1, read on the forward strand.
GTCAGCAAGTTCTCCCCACAGTTCAGTCCAGTCAGACAGAACAATCCTTCCCAGCCCCAGAACCAAGGGCACCGCTGCAGCTTCAGGCCCAAAGAGTGCAGACAGCAGGGAATGGAGGAGAGAATCTGGGAGATGGGACTGCAGCACCTGGAGCTGGAATTGGACAATCAACCCCAATATGGAAATGGGCCAGAACTGATAAAAGTGTGAAAATTTGTGACTCAGAGTCCATCTTGGACTTGGACCCATCTTGGGTCCATCTTGGGTGCAGCCTCAGCCAGGCTCTTGCTCTGCCCAAGGTGTATCCTGTGAAGGCCTTTTAATAAATCCCTGCTTTACTCCTTTAACACTGTCCAGCCAGGTTCCAGGGAGCCTCTCCAGGCATCAGATTGATACTAAAAACATACCAATAACCACTGTACTTCTTATGTGGAAACAAGATCATTTTCATACCAGGAAGTCCAGCTGGTCAGAAAAGTTATATTTTACCATGGTCAAGGGGAGTGGGAGCAGAGGGTAGGGAAGAAAGGAGAGACAGGAATCCAACAAACAGCTGCTCTCAACTGCAGTTCCCACTCCAGCTTTGCAGAACCTCAGAATGACTGAGGTCAGCAGGGACCTCTGGCAGCCATCCATCTGCACCTGCTTGCCCAGGACCATGTCCAGGCAGCTTTTGAACATCTCCAAGGAGGGAAACTCCACCACCTCCCTGGGCAACTTATCCTGGTGCTCAGTCACCCTCACCATTAAAAGCAGAAAAAGAAATGTTTCCAAATGTTTGACTGTCTCCAGTGTGTCCCTGCCTCTCTCTCACACTGGGAAGCCCCAGCTGGACACAGCAGTCCAGGGATGAGCTCCACAGTGATGAGCAAGGAGGGATTCCCCTCCTTGACCTGCTGATGACAATGCTCCCAACACGGCCCAGGGCACAGTTCACCTTCTGGTGACTCTTGGTCAGCTCCCCAGGTGCCCCAGGGCCTTTCCTGGCTCCCTGCTGGAGCACTCTGAGCACTCCCCAGGGTGGCCTGGCTGGTTCCTCCCCAGGGACAGGACTTTGAGCTCCTCCTTGTTGAGCTGTCCAGCCTGGCTCAGCCCCTCTGGACAGCAGCACATCCCTCTGGCAAATCAGCTACTCCTCCCAGGCCTGGGTGCCCAGACACCTCTGAGGGCTCCCTCTGCCCCATCATCCACATCACTGATGGAGATGTAGCATGACCTGGGGCTCTCAGACAAGGAAATCAAAGTGCCAAGACCCACCCAAAGACCTACAGACATGGCAGCTGACCCAGACAAGGCCAGGATGGCACATGTAGGCAACGAAGGAAAAGGGAAAAAACTGTCAATGACAGTAAGGGGATTTGTTTTTCAACAAATATGCACCTAGTTTTTAATATAGCATCTATCTGTAGTGTATTTTTAAATTTCACTCATTAGTAAGCCTTCTTTGTAACTGGAATTGATTAGAAAGAGGCTTTGCTTTCTTTGCTGTTCATCTATCACGCCAGAAAATACATATAATCAAGTGCTCTGAAATTGTTATTAGCCGTAGTGAGTTGACTTTTCTGGGTAAAGATCACATCGCATGAGGTGCTGACACGGGATCAGCAAAATATGTCCACCAAAAATTTGCTTGGATGCATTTAGTTTGAGCAGTTATTTTACCGAGGGGATGTTTGTCAGTGCAAGAGTCCCCCCAGGTCCCATCTGAAATGTCATCAGCACACAGATGATGAAACATGCGCATGACAAAGATGGAGTATGTAATTTTTACCTGTCACACACCAAAATATCTCCACTGAAAACTTACTGGAATTCACATGTAGAGACAGTCCCAGGAATGCTCTGTGACAGAGTCATTGTCCTCCTAGAGACTAATGGAAATTTTACCCCCATTACAGGTTAGTAGGATGAAACACAAATAAATCACTGTTAGCTTTTCCACATATCGCCTGCCTTGTGTAAATTTAAAACAGATACTGTCTTTTCCTGACTTGATGGTTTATTGTCACACTCAAAGCCCATAAAATCCAAGTTTATCCTGATGGATAAAACAGGTGGTAGAATTAACACCTTAATGGCTATTAAACTACTTCTAAACACATCATAGTTTTCCAAGCTAGTCACTCAAATTCTCTGGGAGACCCCAAGAGGAAACCAACCAAAGCCTTTAGGAACTGCTGAGAGAAGGGAAGATTTGATGGAAGGAAAAATTATTTTTTCCAAGTTCTCTAGAAGAGTCAGCAGTGTCTGTGATGCTGCTTTGGCTGAGGGTGGTGAAAGACTGAATGAGGCCCCTTTGCGATGAGGACAGCATTAAACCCATGATGAAAAGAATTACTGGAGCAGCAGCAGGAGATTTGTACAACCAAACCAAGGGGCCGAGGAAGAACCTGTGTGTGACGTGCTGAGCTGTGGCTCTGTGGGAGCTCTCTATTTTACAGGGCACAAATTACATCCATCCCAGTGCCACAGCAAAGAGGCCTCTCAGAGCATCGAGGGACTCGCTCCTCATGAGCTTCTGCAGCCTCCAGCTCACTCGCTGCGTGGGTGTAGACATTAAATGGTACTCAAGGCCAATGCAAAAAAACGTTAAATCATAATATTTTTCAACAGAGCATTTTAAGATTAATTAGATCATTCTGTGGCCAGAAGTGACCCCATAAACACACTAAAAAGACCAATTCAACACTTGTCCACATCCAGTGATCTATTTAACTCCAAGACAACGCCTCTGAGTTGCACACTCGGGCCTGGAAAAGAAAATAATTAACAACGGATTCCCCTAACAAACAGGAACAATTTTTTTCTGTCTATTCCTGAGCTCCAACCTGCTGTTCTTCTGGACAGTGCCCCCACACAGTGATCTCCAGAACCCAGCAGGAGACACATGAGATGGCCTGCTGTGGTTACTGCACTCCAAAATCCCAGTTACTCCTGTAATATCTGAAGCAGATTTGCCACGTGCACCTCACTTCCAAAACCAAAAATGCACAGCAAGCAGCTATTCATTGCCAGCCAGAAATACAGTCTTACATTTTTGTAGTACATATAATAGTTGGGAAGAAATAATTGCTTCCTGGGCCAGCTGCAAACCATTTGAAGCACCATGTGTTTTTCTAACTGTGGGGACGAGAAAGTCACCAGTCACTTTTGGCAAGCTCTGGCCAAAGGCAATGAGTGAAGTCCCCAGCCTTATTAAGGCAACAGCTGGCAGGTCACAGTGTAGTCATAAAAACACAACTGAGGACATCACAGGTGGGCACACACAGGGGCAGTGCCGAATCTTGGCACTCCATGAACAATTCTTTCCTTTCTTTGTACAACCTCCACTGTTTCAGCTTTCATTTTGCTGGTGTCCAGATTGCAACAGGTGTTTTCCAAAGGTATTGGCAGCTCCTGGGATAGCACAAAGAACATGGATACACACAAGAGTCCCACAGTGCATTTCCTCGCTCTTAGAATAACAAAATGCTTTGGGTGGGAAGGGACCTTAAAATCCACACAGTTCCATCCCCTGCCATGGCCAGGGACACCTTCCACTGTCCCGGGGTGCTCCAAGCCCCAGTGTCCAGCCTGGCCTTGGACACTGCCAGGGATCCAGGGGCAGCCACAGCTGCTCTGGGCACCCTGTGTCAGGGCCTGCCCACCCTCAGCATAAAGAGGAAAAATCTTCTTTATACCCAATTTAGATCTACATTCTTTCAGTTTACAACCACCACCCTTTCTCCTGCCACAACAGGCCCTGCTAAAAAGTCTGACCCCATCTTTCTTATAGGCCCCCTTCAAGTACAGAAAGGCCACAATCAGGTCTCCCCAGAGCCTTCTCTTCTCCAGGCTGAGCACCCCCAGCCCATCTCTGTGGCCTCCTCCGGAGCCCCGACCGTTCCGTGTCCTTCTCCCGTTGGGCCCCAGAGCCGCAGTGGCCCCGCAGGTGGGGCGTGCTGAGAGGGAGGACAGAGGCAGGGTGCCCTCGCTGCCCACCCTGCTGCCCACCCTGTGGGGTGAGCCTGGCACAGGGGGGTTCTGGGCTGCCCAGTGCATGTGGCCACCCACAAGAATAGCTCTTAGACATGTAAAATGGAGTTTCACAGCTAGAAAGGGGTTTGGTGGGATATTCCTCCCCTTCACCAGCAAATTACCCCTGATCTGGGGACAAAGACACCCCAATGTCAGTCTGGCATGACGGGCTAGTTAAAGTTTTTCTGGTCCTTCAGAATCAAAAAGTATTTTCTGCCTCTTGCACAGTCACATGAGGGAGGGTTGGAAGAGGGAAATGAAATCCTGCCCCTTCCTGACTGCCACAAGAGGCCCCGTGCTGTCTCCACACCAGGAGCAGCCATGCAAGGCTGGCAGATGTGACGTGGGACCTGTGGGACACCATTCCCACCTGGAGGAGCAGCACCAGGCCAGGGACACGCGGGGCTGCCTCAGGCACCATCACCCACTCTCAAAGTGCCCCTCAGAAGCCTGCGGGGCCTGCAGATTACTTTCTGAGGCAATACAGAGATTTTATTGGCGAGCTTCTCAGATGATATGCAGATAGCCAACATATGGTCAAGTCACTCTCCTAGAAGAAAAAGGAGGCTTTAGTCATTTCTGCAAGTTTGTTGGTTTTTTTTTTTCAGTGAAATGAGAAACTATTTCAATTACTGCATGGCATGTGCATGTATCTTTCCATCCAGAAAATCCTTTAAGATGAAACCCTGCCTGAAATATAGAAGCCCTAAAATGGCTATATTAATGTCATAACACAATTCACATGTGGCTTTCATTTAATACAAATAAAGGCAAGGAAAGACTAAAATACACCATTCCCTAGTGTCCCCTTTGAATCAGTGGAAATCATCTATTGAGTTTAATACACTCTAATATACTTTAATAACACCTTCACCACTCACACTCTACATTTTAACTTATCTATTAGATTTTCCTAACAGTGTTCTTGTGGTGCCCTTGCCATTCTGGGCAGTTTCCTCAGCTAAAATGTCATTTGGGATCTCATACAGACTCCACTGTGCACAGCTGTCTGAAATAGATGAACAACAGTATTACGTGACTTACAAGAGTAATAGCCAGAAATGAACCATGAGAACACATGGCCTCACTCTTCCTTGTGTCCCATAACAAATAAGAGAGGCATTTAAAATACGTATATATATATTATAAATATATTCATAAATCAATTAAAAGAATGCTCTTTCACTTGTTAGTGAAAGAAATCAGACCTTAGAGTCTTCCAAAGTGGAAATAGGAGCATTCAAAGGCATTCTACAGCCAGCAATCCCTCCTCCTCTGAAAAGGTCTCAGAAATATCTGACAGAGCCAGACCACTTTAAACACAAAGATTTTAGTATTTCAAAGATTTCTTTGCTATAAAGCTGTGATTCAATTCATATTAATTTCTGTCTGTGAAGCAAATATTTGGAGCACTAAATGAGCAGAGCAGATGGTTTGATTCCCTGTATTGCCTTCAACATTCTCCAGCACTGCTCCTTTCCTCTATGTCTGGAGTGTGGTCAGAGATGATATTTGTCTCAAAAATGACACCTCAGTGGCAGGACAGACCCCCACAAAGGGTCAAAGGAGTCTGCAGCCAGTTGCTAATAAAATACACATAGGACATAAGTTTTGGAGAGGAGGAAGAACAGGGCCACCAAATGTTTGTTCTTAGTGGAAACAAGTTAATAAAAAGGCAGATGCTGACAGTAAGCCCTGGCTCAACCCAAAACCTCAGGTCTAATTACTAAGCATTTAAGGTGCCTGAACCTCTGCAATTTGTTCAGTTTACTTCCAAAATGCTGCTGCTCCCTCAGGGAAAAGAAGCACATACCTATGACTGTGGCCCATTAAATATTCCCTGACAGAAATGGTTTTCCAGTTAATCAAACCAAAACCAGGGAGCTACAGAGAAGTACTAGTTTTGCTGAAAAGTGTCTCTGTACTCTGCAGATGGAACAAGAAGTGAAAACTTTACTACAAACTTTCTAAGTATCCTAAAGAATTTAATCTTTCTGCTGTGCAGTTTCAGGGAATTAGACAAGAAGTTGGGGTGTCCCCATCCCATAAAAAGGATGCGGCAGAACCTTAAATGCATATTTTATCCCACTCACTTCTGGAAGTATTTTTTCACAGGGTTGGTTATTTTTTATTATTATCCTGTCAGTCTATTGTTTGTTTTTGCTTTCCCTAAGCTGGCGTGCAAACCACAGGCACGAAGGGGATTTTAAAAGAGAAGAAAAATAATTGTAATTGTTACAGTGGTGCAAAGCTGTCCAGTGGCAAACAGTGCTACTGCAAACCCTGCTCAGGCTTCCCAGGCTTTATTTACTACATTTGATTTGTCTTAGCAACAAGCCCCACAGGCTAAAAAAAACCACAATTAGCTTCTGAGAAGCTTCATATCATCTGCAGGAAGAACCACTGCTATGAAAACAAGCTCAGTCATGAATCTCAGAGTCATCTGGGCAGCATCCACTCAGCCATGCCTTGTTCTCCTCTGCACTGATCTGTATTTCCCAAGGCAACCCGTGCACCTCCATCAATCTCCATTTCATAGAACTCCAGCCTTGCAAAAAAATAAAGTGCAGGGCCTCGGAAGAACTACATTGCAAATTTAAACATCACAGAGTCTGGCATTTCTGGTTGAGATGAATGGAGAAAAATGTACAGCCTGTACTCTCTTATCACTCCTGACTCAACAATGGAGGGAAAACAGGGGCAGGAGGTGCCTTATTTACAAGAGAAGAGTATTTTCACTGGTAGCAGTGAAAAAGGAAAGTGTTAACAGAATGTTAGTCTGACAGACATTTGAGAAATACTTGATTGCTTTTGGCCAAATCAGAGCTGTCTGAAGACCAGGAGTACAAACTTTCATCATTAATTTCATTTGATCACCAGGTTCCATCAATTTGCAGGGACAGATTTCCCTGGATGGCAGTGCTTGTTACCTCCCAGAACAACCCAGCCTCACTGAAGGCAATGGGACAGTGCAAACGACTTGAAGGTGCTAAATAACAACCTGAAACTGGACACAGCATAAAATAAAAACTTTTCCCAGTGTGGAAACAGATCTGGTTTAGCACTACTTTACTACTGAGGGATTTTTCCTAATCAGGTAGAAAGAAACAGTGGGCAAAGCCCTGCTAAATTAATAGCCAGGAACAGCTGAATTTAAGGAACAGCTATTAACTAGAGTGGACTTACTATTTCCCAGTTCTCAGCCAGTGGATGCTGGTAGTGGGGAGATAAGGGGTGGGAGGAAGCTGCAAATCTGAACCAGTTGCTATTACAGGAAAGAGAGCACAAATCAGCTCCCCGCATTCCTCACCCAGTGCCCACACTTTCCCAAACTGCACCTCCTTTGTGCACCCATGGAAATCTCACTTCTTGCATTTTTGCCCTGCAAAATGAGCCTGCAAGCAAGGCTGGGGGAAGAGGCTGCTGAACTGAAGGTAGAGCTGCTTTGGGACTTTGTCCATTTGCTCAGCCTGGTTGGGACAGGGGCCCGAGGGCTGCTCTGGGACAGCCTCTCACCACATCTTCCTCAGGGAACAAACTGTTCTGTGCATCCATCCCCTGCTCACCCGGACACCACACCTGCTGAGCTCCCCCAGTCTGAGACTGAATCTCACCTTTGCTGCCCCGTCCCCCTGCCTGCCCTCCCTGTGCCCTCTGCGCTCGCAGTGACCCAGCTGCTCCTCTCCGGGATCCCCCGGCTGGATCCAGGGAGCCTGTGGCTCACATCTCACCCCAGTGCTTGGACATCTGCTCTGCACAGGCCCAGAAGTGAGAAAAGCTGGAGCCTGTCACTGCTCTTGATGCCTTAAGTTTTAGCTTTTATATTTTTTAGATTCTGTGCTGTTTTAGTGGGTAGGTTTGGGTTTCATATTAAGTCCTGCTAAGCTCTCTTCACAGAGGAGATGGACAAAACAATTCCTTCTCCAGCTTGAGACCAAGGACAACTCTCAGGCCCAAGAACAAAACCAGCGGTGGAGTGAGAAGAAAAAACCAGGAGGATGGAGCTTCATGACCTGAAGCTGTGGTTGGACAATTTCACTCCAATGTGCTGATGGAGCAGAACTTATAAAAGTGTGGGACCTCGTGATCGGGTCCATTCTGTGACCATTCAGGTGCATCTTGGGCGTGACCCAGCTGGGCTCTGGTGCTGCCCAGGTGTGCCCATGGAGGCCTTTTAATAAATCCCTGCTTTATCCTTTTGCCCTGTCCAGTCTCTGCTCCAGGTCAGCCTCGAGAAGGCATCACTCGGACTCACCAGCCGGATGTGTGATGCCAGAGGAGCCCATTTGAGGGGTTTTGGTGCTCGGGAGGGGATGCTCCCCGGCCTGGGCACCTACAGATGCCAGGCTCTCCTCAGTGCTATTCTTCATTCATTAGCTCCTACTAAAACCATTGTAAAGCAGCCACGATGGGTCTGGCAATCTGTATTTAGGTAATCTAGATGCTTGACCTCGGGCTAGAGTGAAGTCTGAATTAATATCATGTGGATTGAAAACAAAGTGAAAAGAGTGAAAAAATCAGTTGCGAATGATTTAGCAAAATTCTGACATCAGATGTGCTGTTGCCAATAAAGAGCAAGCAAGCAATAAGGCTGAGTGATTTCGGTGTCATTGAGGTTGGAAAAGACCTTTAAGACCATGGAGTCCAACCATTCCCCCAGAGCCTCCAAGTCTGTCACTAACCCACGTCCCCAGGAGCCGCACCCACGCAGCTTTTGAATCCCTCCAGGGATGGAGACTCCACCACTGCCCTGGGTAGCTGTGCCAATGCCTGGACACCCTTTCCATGAAGAAATTTTCTCCAATATCCAATCTGACCCTCCCCTGGAACAACTCAAGGCCATTTCTTGTCAAATCCCTGTTCCCTGGGAGCGGAGCCCAACGCCCCCCCTTGGGGCTGTCTCCTCCTGTCAGGGAGTTGTGCCGAGCCAGGTCCCCCCTGAGCCTCCTTTGCTCCAGGCTAAGCCCCTCCAGCTCCCTCAGCTGTTCCTGGGGCTCCAGGCCCTTCCCCAGCTGCAGCCCCTCAAGTTCTTTCTTGCGAGGGGCCCCAAAACTGACCCCAGGATTCGAGATGGGGCCTCAGCAGTGCCCAGCACAGGGGGCAGTCACTGCCCTGCTCCTGCTGGATGTACCAGTCTTGGGACAGCCTCGATGCCCTTGGCCTCCCTGCCCACCTGGGCACACTTTTGCTGTAATGTGGATTGTACATGTTAAGAAACCAGCAGGGAATCACAATGTGGAACAAGTAGTTTTTAAAGGAAATCAGCTGCTACGCCAAAGGTCTGGTCTCAAAGTCTTCCATTCATCCTAGAAAGCTTCTGAAGTGGAAGAGAAATCTGTGTATTTTACTGTAAAGTCTATTCAGAATTGCCCTTGAGAAAGAGTTCAAACAGCTCATACCACAGTGAGAACTAAGATGACCCCACTGAGGATGAACAGCTGTACCTAAAGAAAGTGAAGGGCACAAAAAAACACTGAACAAAAATATTCAACATGCTCCTGTCACAGTTCCAGTTTCCCAACCGCTCTGCTGACAGGTACTGACCACAGCAGTGCTGCAGCCACCAAATCACAACTGCACTGGGAGGGAGGCACAGAAATTCTGCCAGAGGTTTTTTAGGGCCTGCATTTGATCTAGTCCTCTTCAACAACAGCAAAAGATAAATACAAGACCTAATAAATATATTCCAAATAGAAATTCTGCATTTTATCAAATCAAACCATCATAATCCCACATCCTAACTTGTTCACAATAGCAGATTTTCAGCAGCAAATCAGATTTCCATTAGTTTGGCTAATGAATATGCTATGCTAGGAAGTCACTGGACAGTTTTTGTTCTCACAGTACTACTTTAATGCCCTGGCCCAGGGCCTTGCAAAACAGATGAGGCATTTTTAGAGCTGGTCTGGACACTTTCCTGATTTGTTTATGGAATCGTGAATGTAGCGAAGATGTGTCCTAGTTTGGAAGACAGGTATCTGCCAGGGAAAACAGGAGCCCCCCTGGGAACGGAGAATGCAAAACCTCCCCCCTCCAAATTGTTAGAATCCTGAAATTGAAGGTCTCTCAGGCAAAGATGTAAGGGGATAGGAATAACAGTTCTTTACTACTGTATATAACAAGATAAACAAAATAACAACAATAACTATGGTGTTAACAACAAGAAAGAATCAGGGTGCAGTGAATCTTTCACCGCAGGCACTTTCCCCTTTGGTGCAGTGACCGACACAGGCACCCGGGGTGAGCAGAAAGCCCAGGGTGCTGCCCGAGATGTGTCAGGAGCTCGGTGGCCGCAGCTGGAGCTGTGGAAAGGTCCCGGCAGCAGCAGGGGGTGCAGGACACGGCCTGGGGAAACCAGAGCAGGAGCGAAGGAACAGCGGGCGCGGGCACCGCGGCAGCGCGGCTCCAGCAGGGCAGGGAGAGAGCAGGATCCGAATTCCCGGGCACACACGGACAGACGGTGCTGGGTCACTGCGAGCTGGGCTCCGGTGGGGCCGCTGAAATCTCCCCACAGTAAAAACCAACAGCCTCGCTGTTCCCTCCAAGAGAGCAGTTCTCCCCAGAGAGAAGTGAAGTCCGGGTGCCACCCTCTGCCCTCATTTTGGCCACTTCCTTTGTCTTTCCTGAGTACCCATAAGTATCCAGTAATTAGTTCCCTAGCAATGTATGGGAGAAATTCTGTAAGAAAGAAACCCAACCCCCAACAAGATGGAACTAGCTCCTTCCCAGAGGTGCAGAGGGAGAAAACGAAACAGCCAGCACAGGTTGTTAACACAGGAAATTCCAGTTAAATGTACAGAAAAATACTCTCACCAGAGGGCGGTCACATTCTGGGAGAGAAGCCTAAGGAGATGATGTGATCTGTCCCAAGACTACTGAAACTCTTCTGGGCAAGTTCATCTCAGCATCGCCCTGGTATGAGGACAGGGATGAACCAGAGACCTCCAGGTGGCCCTTCCTAATTGAATCTTAGGAACCCATGATCCAAGAGCAGAATTACAGCCTTTCACAAATCAGCATAGCAGATTTCAGCTGTGAAATGGGTTGAGAAGCCAAAGCCCAAGTAGTGAAAACTAAGGAATAAGGATACCAGCAGTCCTTATTTTCCTACTGCAGTTGTTCTACCGCAGTGACATTTTCCACCATTGCCACAAGCACGAGGTGCACATCACCTACATTTAGATGTGTACTCAACTGCTGTCTCTTAAAGGATAATCATCATTAATGACTATGGAGTTGATTATGGTGCCCCCGTGGGACGAAATTCGGTTCAAATTGGTGCTTTTCAGAAATCAATGCAAAACGAAACCATGAAAAAAGCTGTACACTGAGCAACATCTTGTTTACTCATCTCTTCTGTTTCCTCCTCCAACAGTTCACACTCCACACCATCTGTTCCAACTGCTCACTGAGGTCTGGGCATGAATCTGAGAATTTCAAGCACTTCGTAACATCATTGCAAATGTTTTACCTTCTTACATCCAAAACCAGAGGTGGTCAGCAGTGCAATGCTGACTGAAGAGGACAGTGTCAAGAAAGAGCTTTCATGACATATGGAGATAATTCTGTGTGGGCAGAGTGACCATCCTGTAAGATTCAGCCCTTCAAAGCTTTCCTGAGGAGCAGCTTTTCACAGCCCGACATAGAGCAGCCACAGCACTGGCTTTTGCTTTGAGGACATCCCACATGGGTACATTAAATATTTTCAGTAGCTTAAAGACCACACAAAGGTAAACAAACCCATGGCAAATCCCAAAACATCTCACTGCACAAAACAAGTCAGGCCACAGTCAGATCTTTAATAAAAGCACTTAAGTCAGTGACAAACATGATACAGCAGACATGACAGCTCTGAGAAATCAAGTTGGGGGTAGCAGTGTGCTGCTGGTGTCTGAAGAGGACTGAACAAGGTCCCTAAACCCAACCATCCTCCCAGTGGCTCCTTAGCTGCTCACAACACACTTGAAGGCTGCTAAAAGTCTCTTCTGCCTCACCCCTCCTCAAGCTGATACAGAAGCTCAAATGGTTTTTGTTCTGATCAAAACCAATGGAGTAAATTAACCCAGGAAAAAGCTCCAGCTGTAATCTCTGAATAGGAGGCTGAGTTGATTTTACAGCAAGGAGATCAAGCAACCCATATCATCCCTATCTCCTCCAGTTTCACAATATGCACTTTACCAGGGCACTGTTGTGGAGAGGGCCTGACATTGCCAGTCTCCTAATGGGATTCACCTGATTGGAGCAGGGCATGGCAGAAACCGTTCCCCACCTCACTGGTGAGCCTGTCTAAAGCTGTCAGCCTCTCCTATGGCAAGACTACACATTCTCATTTAACCATCTTCTGTCCTGCTCCCCTTACTGGAGCATTACAAACCAACAGAAGGTGCATAGGATCCTTTTCACTGTGACATTAGCTAAGTAACCAAATCTAATTGCAGGAGTCAGTGATCCTCTTCCACTGACAGGGCCCTGAAGGTTCCCTGTTAAGGGGAGGGGTTGTTGCAGCACTGAGAGGAAAATGGCGAAAGGCTTGTCCTCAGAAGCCCAGCACACACAAGAGCTTTGGAAGGTTGTATCCCTGCACTTTGGTCTTTGGGTAGTGCCACCTGCTCAGTATCTGTAGTGGTCTGGCTTGAAGGGCCCATCTCTGGACAAGCCCAGGTATTTGGCCTGTTTGTCACTCAGCTTCGTCAGCTTCACACTAAGCTTGTCCAGATGAGCAGCAGCCACAGCTTCATCCAGCTGGAAAACAAAACATTGAGATAAGAACATAACAGAGTTCTACTATTTCATGAAGCCACAGTTCAGAGGGAGAAATGAATATGTGGAAACCAACAGCAGCCCCAAGGAAGACTTGCACTGACACAGCTTTTTTCCTACAAACATCCCTCACCTGTCTGAGCACAGACCTGCACTCACATGGAAGAGCCTTGTGCTTTTGAGGGAGTCAAGTTTAAGTGAGACAAAATTTTATATAATCAAACCCCTTTCAATCTCATTTACACATTCACATCCATCCAGCAAGCAAAGAGCAGAGATCAAACTCTTCAGAGATAAGAATATCCAGTTTGATAAAATGATAAGCCCCAGTTTCCACTCTAAAGACACCTGGACATACTACACTGTCATCCTACAATATTAAATAAGTCCTAACACTGGAAAAAAAATCCTGCCCTCTCCAGATATCCCATCTTAGGGGCACATGAATAATGAAATTCATTCCAAAATCTCCAATTCAGTAAGACTACTTGTTTCTATTGGCACTGTCTTCATGAAGAATAAAACCAAGCTGGGCTGTAGGACACAAGCACAGAAAGGTTGATATAATTTCTATATCCCAGAGGTGTCAGGTAGATATGTAAACTCAAGAAACTGAAAAATGTATAAAGTTAGAAGGAAGTTAAGTGCTCCAAGAGCAGGTACAGGAGAGTCAGAAATCAAACAGGAGGATGGTGAACAAGCTGCTGTGTCAGAGGGGGATGTGCAGCCACAGGGGATATTGAGAGCTACAAAGCACAGCATAAGCAGGGAACAAGGACAAGTCTGACCATTTTTATTTCCTGCAAAAAACAGGCAATCATTGCAAAGGAAACAAATACGAGGTAAGTCTAAATCCCAGCAGCACAGAGAAGACCAGCAATATTTCCCTCATATTAATCAAGTAGACATGAAAGGCTGCAATGTAACTGAAGGGCAGCCAATCAACAAAACAATCAAGGGCAAAATCTGCAGCTCATGTGAACCAGCAGGGCCTAAATGACTCCAAAACTAGTCCTGGATTTCCCCCCTTGAGGGGCCTGTGCTAACAAAGCCACTACTCTGAAGCAATCCCATGCCATGAACCAGGTAAAAAGCTCCACCTGCACAGAGTGTAACCCACTGCAGCCCAGCCTGCTCACAGTGACCACTGTGGATCTGCCTCTGGGAACCAGTACAGCCAAAGGTGACAAGACAAAATCAGAAGCCTATGGGGAAATGGTTGAAATGGTGGCAGTGAACCATGAAATCCACCAGAGTCAGGTAAACTACGAAAGAAAGAAAACCTAAGGGCAAGGTCTGTGTTTAGAAGGGAAACAAGTATCTAAGCCTAGTCCATCCTGTCAGGATGCCATGAAACAAAAAAAAGAGGGTCAGAAATGGTATTCTTATGCGGTTCATTAGACTGAGGTGTGAAGCTCTCACAGGTGTATTTCCAGTGAATTTAAGACAGATTCCACCCACTTTAAAAAGAACTGAGTCCCTGACAATTCCCAGATGAGGTTTTCAACCAGCAGCAGGGATCAATTGTTTCACAGCTGCCTCAGCTTGGGGACTTCAAGAGTTAGACACAGAGATGCAAACTTAGATGAAGGTAAGCAGACATTCTGACCTTAAAATCAAAGCTGAACAGGACAGATTTGGTGCCAAGAACATGGAGACAAGAGTTTTCCTAGATTTCCAGGAACACATGTTGCAGAAATGTGCGTACATTTGTAATGGCCAATCAAAGCAATATTCTTGCAGTCCAAGTGCAGTATAAGGTACTTGGTAATTGTTAAGTCTTACATTTGGACCTCAAAGCAATTGCACAGAAGAAGGAAAGGCACTAACCCAGAAAATTATCAGAGAAAGCTCTTTTGTTAGTTCTGACAAGGTGACTGCTTTCTTCTTTGAATAAAGGTCTCTGTGAGGCACAGAGGGTCAAGTGTTTTGTCACAGTGGATGAACCTGAGGATATCACTGCCATACACTCCTCTAACAGGCAACTTCATGTTTAACTGCTCTGGGCATTACTTCTCATTTCTATGTATTTCCAGTTCAAATATGCTTACTAAAAATTGTCATTCAGTGAGAGGATGAAGTCACATTTTATCAGCAACACTGGGCTCTCATTTTCAAGAGAACTGTCAGTAAGACTGTTCCTTTGAAGACAATTGCATGGCACTTTGCTGATCCACTCCTACACTGTATTTCTGGTATGCTTTTCTTAATTGACGAGTTCGTAAACAGTTCTTCAGGAAACACCTCATTAGTAAGCCTAAACATACACATTCTACTTCCTAATTGGAAAGTATTTTCACATTTACTCTCACACCTGGTTGTGCTCCAAAGGCAGTGGGATTTAACTCCAGCATCTTTTTCCTGAACCATTTCAAATTTTCAGGCTTGTTTTGGAAAATTAAAACCATGTTAGTTTTCTAAAAGGAATGTGCAAGCTGTGACATGACCCAGATTTTTCTAAGAACAAAGAATGCAGAGGTAAGTTTAAAGGGAAATCTGAGGAAATCTGTCATTAATATTTTATGAAGTTATTAGGACCATATTGTGATGTGCTCTCTCAGGTGCAAATGGGATCAGGACTCTATCAGCCACAGTAAAAGAGATTCAGCTTCACTCCAGCTTCAACTCTGCCCACTACACTTTGCTGCTGGACAGGTTTGTAGAAGGAACAAGCTGGTTGGTAGAAGCTTTCCAACTATCCTGACGCAGCACAGGGCTTCCCAGCACCTTAGAGAAGTCAAAAGCTGCCTAGATGTTCTGTCACAGGACAGGCAAGTTCCAGTTCTGCACACAAAACCAGCCCATTCACACCCAGCACATCCAAAGCCAAACATTCCCTGAAGGACAGAAACACTTTGCAACAAAAACCTTCAGTAGGAAAATGAGTTCAAGCACAAACAAAACCACACCTGAAGCTGGCTTCCTTACCAGCACCTTTGTGTGACTGTCACTCACCTTCTTTGGCAGGAAGTGGACCCCCACGGCGTATTTGTCACTGTGGGTCCAGAGCTCGATCTGTGCCAGGACCTGGTTGGTGAAGGAGTTGCTCATGACGAAGCTGGGGTGGCCCATGGCACAGCCCAGGTTGACCAGGCGGCCCTCGGCCAGCAGGATGACGTGGCGGCCGTTGCGCAGGGTGTAGCGATCCACCTGCGGGAGGGAGCAGCAGTGCCACAGCCACCTCAGACTCGGGGCAAACCTGAGGGCTCGGGGGCCTCCCCGCCCCTCAGCAATGCAGCACTGCAGCACTCTGGTTGTAACAGAGACGCCCCTCTCTCCATCCCAGCTGTTTGCAAAGGCTGCAGCGACCCTGGGCTTCACAGCACACCCATCTTGGCGTCTGCTTCATATTTAACCGGCTCTCCAATTTATCTAAGCAGCTTTCCAATTCTCCTGGCTTTTCCACATGGGTGTAATCCCAGCCAGCTGTGACGGGAACGTGCTGCTAGCAGTAAATCCCAGTTCATCTATGCCCACTGGTCACAACTGGTGTGTGGTGACAGGGAAGAGGGAACATCTCTGCATGCAGCAGCCCAGAGCCTTGGCACCTAACACAGGATAGCAGCCGGAGCCCTCAGCCTGCTGAAGGTCCCCTGGAATTGTTCCCACCTCTGCAAGGCCAGTAGATACAATAAACAGCTGTCCTGGCCCTGGTGTACCCTGCTTTGCTCTTGGGGTACCACAGGCATGATCCTCCCCAAGCCACCCCAGGGACGCTGCACAGAATCCAGGCTCAGATTGGCTGAGGAGACAGGGCCTTAGCTGTGAGAGTCCCACACAACTCAGGAGACAGATAATGTCACTGTCTATCCCACACAGCTCAGGAGATAATGGCACTTAGCATGTGCCCCAGCTGCCTGGGCCAGACTGGACTCCTGCAATGTTAAACTTAACCCTGCTTCTCCTTTCCACCTCTCATTAGCTCCTCTCTGCCCTGCCTTCACCCTGGAGGAGGTTACAATCTTAAACCAATAATGAAACACCAATACGGGACAGAAGTCACAAGAATATTCAGTATTAACTGGTATTTATTGCTCACATCATACCAAGCAATTGGGAGGAGAGCACTTTGGAAATTAAAATATAATCAGCAACCAAATTTGACAAAACCTAATGCTTCAGACGATTTACCT
The DNA here is from genome assembly GCA_013390105.1 of Tichodroma muraria. Classification (NCBI taxonomy): domain Eukaryota; kingdom Metazoa; phylum Chordata; class Aves; order Passeriformes; family Sittidae; genus Tichodroma; species Tichodroma muraria. The sequence goes on from WAAG01068073.1 coordinate 70,139, forward strand.
TCTGCTGGCACAGCAGAGCAACTGCGACAGACCTAAAAGGGTCCTTCCTCACAGCTGTATTTAAACTTTAGAAGCTAAAAGTTATTTAATATTAAGTAAAACACATAATTTTCAATTTTGTTCTTAAAGCTCCGGCCCGTAAGTTAAAAGCCACATGTGATGGAGCTGTAATTGTAACAATACTCTCTTCTGAAGAAACATCCTTGTGCAGGACTTTAGCAGAGATGCCAAGAGCAAACCAATACAAACCATGTTTTCTACAACAGGTATTTCACCTTCAGAGCAGGTCTGTGCTTCCACCTGCCTGCCCCAGCTATGCTTCAATCACAGCACCATTTTCTGCTTCTCAGGTTCACATGACAGATTATTTCAGCACAACACACGCAGGCAGTAACCACCTCAAAGAGCCACCCTAAATCAATCTTGATTGCTTCCACCCAAAAGCACTCAGATAAGAATGGTCCCCCCTGAGCAGCTGCAGTTGTTTTTTAGATGCCAGTTCTCCATGTGGACCGCCAGTGACAGTGCTCAGTCCACCCAAAAAACACCATATGGGCCATCATGAGATTATGGGACAAAGTAACAAAACAAAGAAGGAACCAGATGGGAAACAGAACATGAAAAATCCTGAGAACAGCTACAGTAGTACTTATAACAAACATTGCACTTACAGATTGAACTACTAAAAGACAGTTGAGCAGTTAAAGTATCATTTCAGTTTTAAAGTCTGAATTGGGTGGTTTAGGTGTCAAAATTTTATATCCTTACATAATACCCACACAACCTGCCCCTGGACAGCTGCTGGCTTGTGCATAGAACCCCACACCTTCAGCAGCCTGTGCTGACAGGAGTCATTCAATGAACAGGGGAACACAGAAAATGTAAAATTAATGCACAAAAATAAATACAAAATAGTAGTGGTACCAGCAGAGGCTTAAGTCAATACTGTGGAAACATATCTCATTTATAGGCAGATAAACAGGCTGATCCATAAGCTCAAGAAATTGTTCCAGAAGTAGAATTCAAATTATCCAAGCAGTAAGCTCCTCTCCACACTTAGACAAACGCCTCCTCCTTTTCCCCATTGGAATTTACTTGGCTCTGGACTTTCTGGCTGCTTTGCACTTGCCTTCACACTCCATGAGAATGATTTACAAGCCAAAGTTCATTGACCTTTACCTTTCCTTGCTCTCTCGAGTTGAGTTTGTGCTGCAAGTCAGTCTCTGATACCCAAACACAGCTGAGCAGGGCTGCAGAGCAAACCCAGAGCCAAACCAATCTGCCAGCTTTTCAGTAAAAAGCCTGTTTCCTCTTTACCTGTCCTCTGAAAGCAACACCTCAGTCACAATGGCACAGTAAGATGTTTCTCTTATTAAAGTATTAAACATCTCTTACATCAGCCCAGCACTGGTACTGAAACTTTTATGCTAGACATGGTATCAACTTTGTACCTCCAGCTGAAGTTAACCACCCTCAGCCCTGGCATTAATCCTCTCATCAAGAGACAGATGTCCTCACAGAAAGCCAGGGATTTTTGCTCTTGTACTATATCCTCCTCTCTAGTTCAGGATACAGAAAAGAAGCTGGCAGATTTTAGTAAAAATCTGAATATTTAGAAAGTTAGGTTTCTTCAGCATTAATCCATATGGACAACCCTGACCCCAAATCCATCCTTTTCAAAAGGTAATTTAATTTTTTTTTTAAAATCAGAAACTTGTTACAATTTTCATACCTGGGGCCACACTGCATGTTACTGCACTCTGTCATCAATGCCAGACTGGCCCCTCAAAGCAAAGCACATAAAAAGGGATTTACTGCCTCTGTGCAGGTAGCTTGCGTGGTGCCATATTAACACTCAAATCTTCAACAGTGTTTATTCTTCAAGCAGTCCAAGATTTAGTTTTAAAACAACCTGAGCTAGCAGAAAGCAGGCAGGTACCCATGGGCTCCTAGGACAAGAGCTGCTGAGCAGAGTCAGGTCCACTAAGGCCATGGGCAAGAACAAACCTGAACATAGTGAGAACTTGAGGGTGTAACTCCAGACCTGGTTAAGGCCGTGCAAAGCGTCCCAACATACCTCTCACAAGTGCTTAGTAAACTTTGATGTGGGTGGATAGTAACTGCACCCACAGGGGAGTTACGAGAATTGGAAGGGTAGATGGAGATCTGAGAGGTATGTTTAGGTGTGGTGCTATTAAAAAGTACAAAACCTGTCCCAGAATCCTGCTATCAGCAAGGACACTCCCTCTTCAAAAGGTAATCAGAAGTCTCACACTAAGTCAGATAAAGCCTGGTTTGCTTTATGTGATGCTCTCCCTCAATGCTGGTGTCACCAAACAGTTTTGATCTAGTTAAGTTTTGTTTCTCTGCTTTAAGACACACAGCTGAAAAGCTGAGATTTCCAGATACTGATTCCTTGTGTAGCTACAGCCATAGTTTAGAGCAAATAAATGGCAGCATGCAAGTTGAGCAAGGGTAAAACATCCTGCCTGGTCTGCCCATATAGAAAATGAAGCCACCAAGTCTGGAAGAAAAACCCAAGTTTGGCAGAGCTCCAGACAGGCTTTCCTGAGGCTTCAATCTCAGAGCAGATTAAAAAAACACCATACTTTGAAAACAAAGAGGTGTGAATTTTTCCAAACCTTGACAGAATCCCAAAAGAGATTCCATTGAGATTCCCTTAGGACCATAACTGTTCTGCTGCAGAGCAGTACATAAGCAAACAGCTCCACAAGAGGAAATTCAGGTCAGGCACCAGGCAATCCAGGGGTTCTGCTCTTAAATTTTATAGGGTCTCTAATGGTCTTCTCTGTAATTCCTCATCTAACTTGCTTTCTGAGGCTGAGCTGTGGCATTGTTTTCAGCTCAGGGCTATCAAAGCAAGCACATTTGCATATCCCCATGCCCCAAACATCAAAGCTGAATGGATTTGGTGCAATTAATTCTCTACAACCAGCACCAAGGGTAGGCTCCTATCTCTCAAGGAAGAACAAACACATGGAGAAAGATGTACCCATACCAGGCAGCTCCCCCCAGAGATCACCCTGGGGGACTTGGGCACTGGCTGGAAGCAACTGCTTTAATGCCAACCCAAGAATATCATGTGAAGCTTGTTCTAGGTTAGCAGAATCTGCATTCTGGCCAGAGCAACAGTGGCTTCCAGCAAAGCTAGAAACACCAAAGAACCTGAAGAGAAATACTCTCTAGAAATGGCCTAGCTTACTTGTAGCTACTTAGCTAGCTTACTGAGTAGCTACTGCTTTTCTCCAGCAGGAGAGCCTGTGGAAAGCCTGCCTCACCTGAGGTTTGACATTCACTGCCTCCACTGCATTGTCATTCAGCCACTTGGCATCAACTTCCACATCAAAATGGCCAATGTTACACACTATGGCATCATCCTTCATCTGCTCAAAGTGCCTGTAAAAGAAAAAAAAGTTGTATCAAAAGTTAATCCACATAGTTTTCTCCTTCAGCCCTGACAAGTGCCCAGCTCAGTATCTGCATTGACTCTCACAAGGTGCATGGGGCTGGTAACCCTTCCAGGCATGGTAAGTCTACTGGAAAAGACTTTCAAGCTTCTAGGGAAGAACATTTCCCAAGGATATAAGAGCTTACTGGAGAGAACATGTTTCCCAGTATGGAAAGCAATACAATTTTGTTTGATTGGTCAAAACAAATACCTGCAGTTATTCTCCTTCTTACACAGAAGAAATAATTTTCTTCATGGCTTTGAAGTTCCCAGCAGTTTTACAACTCTAGATGTAAAAGACTAGACTAATGTCCTGATCTCCTCCCCCCTAATCTTATCTTCCACTACAACATGTACAGTCATCATGGCAAAGAAAGGAAGGAGTCTGTGTGCAGCTGGGGCTACAAACTGAGACCCAAGAAGCAGTAACCAAGCACTGCAGGGCAGTGCATTGAGAACAGGCTGGTTTCAGCTGCTATATGCACCCACAGATGGAATCACTTTCAACCTTCACCTGCCTCCTGTTCTGTTCACATTTGTTTGGCCTAACACAGAATTCAGCCCCGATGCCCTCATTCTCCAAAAGTCAATCTACTCCTCTGCAGCTTTTGTTTCTCCATCATCACATTCCATAAGCCAGGAACAACTGCAATGTGGCAACATACAACAAAACTGACCAAAGACTTAATTTCTCACTAAATTAATGCTAAATTCTGATGTCCAGAAGTCAGACTGTGTGCTAACTCTAACCACACTGCTGACAGGTTATGACTGTATTTAAAAAAGAAATCTAACTGTATAGGTATGCTTTCACTAAAGCAAGTGGCTTGGCCATACCTGCCCTGCACAATATCAGTGCAGCCAGTGGTGGTGACAAAGATGTTGCCCTCTTTGCAGGCTTCCTCCATGGTTGTAACTTCATAACCTGAAAAGAGAAAAAGTTACTTCTCTACACAACCACCAACATTTATTAACAAGTGGGACACAGTACTAGAAGTAGAAAAGCATAGAGAAAGAATAAGTCAAATGTTTCTGCCCACACCTGGCCTAAGGATGATGCAAGGTAGTGGGATACTGGTCTTGCTAAACACCAGCATGGCACAAAAACCAACCATCCCTCATCCTTCTCAAATCTGTGGATCATTCAATGTCCAGAGGTATAGTCTGGCACAGGACTCAGACTGGATTCAGGGGGTCAAATTTGCAAAACAAGTGCCCCCACAACACCTGCAGCTCTTGGTAGGTATGAACAAAAACGGGATAAACTGGTACCAAGAGGAACAATTATACGAGGCACCCACAAAAGAGAACAGCTCCAGAGCATGCCCTGAGCTCAGCTGGAAAGACAGAGAGCATGGCATTGCTCTTCAAAAAAACCTATCAAGGGTAAGGCCTGGTGTTTTTTACTGTTTTAATTCTAGTCAAGCCCCATTCCACACTGGAGCTTAGAACAACACAACTTGAGGATAATCCCTCAGCCTTACTTCCCCCATGGTCTCTGAATCCTTGACTCCAAACACACCTTCAAGGCCTCTAGTAACAAACTCCTTCCCTAACTGCATGGAAAGAATTCCTACAGTTAAACTGGATTCAACTGCACCTCAGCAGAGACAGGACTGAAACCCACTGAACCTTTACTTGGCCAGCTCTCGTTTACTGCTCTACACTGACATTCAGAGACCTTGTCAGATGCCCAAATTCCTGCTCTGCTGCAGCTCCCACCTTCCATGGCAGCCTGGAGTGCGTTGATGGGATCGATTTCGGTGATGATGACTCTGGCTCCGAAGCTCCGCAGGGCCTGGGCGCAGCCCTTGCCCACGTCCCCGTATCCTGCCACCACTGCCACCTTCCCAGCAATCATGACATCTGTGGCACGCTTGATGCCATCGATGAGGGACTCTCTGCAGCCATAAAGGTTATCAAACTTGCTCTGAGGGAGAAAACAGAGCAGTTTCAGAACAGATGAAAGCCAGTCAAGTGAAATTTCCTTAGAGAAAGAAAATGGACTTATGTGCAATTACTATGAGAGTCACTTAAATACTCTGACCACCATGAGGGATAGGAACATGACAACCTGGTTTGATCATTTTATTTATCCAGTTTCAATCTACAGGGTTGTATCAGACACAGGCTTCAACATGGCGAGAAGCATTTCATAAATATTGTGTCTACTGACCAGGGCTTGGACTTGCTAAAAACTTGTTAGAGGTAACCTGAATTTATCAAGTGTCTTTCACACTAACATAGGTCTGAGTTCCTAAACCAGAGGTTCACCAGTTCCCTGCTGCTGTTTATCAGACAATGAACTGAACCAAGTGCCACAGGAAGGCAAAACACACCAGCAGCACACCATCTTATCTTTGCAAGTCACATCCAGCCTGCAGAGCAGCAAGCTGCCCACATCAACCAGGAGAAACCGGTTCCTGCAGCCCCAGAAGATGAACATTACATCTTCCTCCATGAAGGGTTACCCTAACAGGGTCACTTGCTATTGCTCAGACTTGAAAAATTTGGCAAGCAGACATTCACAACAGTGGTCACTGCAACCAGGAACCCCTGGATTTCATCTCCTAATGCCCCATCACACAACATCCTCCTACTGTAACACTAACAGCTAGACCCTCCAACCAAAAGTGTCCAGCTAAGCCAGACATCAAATATTACTTCCCCCCTTGAACACCTTCCTAAACTCAAACACACCTTTTGTGCTGATTTTTGTAATGTTCCTTCTCCTGGAGTCTTTTGTTTTGACCAGAAGGAGGGGCTGTGCAAACAGATTTGATTGTTAGGGGAGTTACAGAGACCAAAAATTTTTAAAGAATCTGGTTACTAATGTTGTGCTGTGCTCCCCAAGGAAGCAATGCTAAAAAATATCCATTCACAGCAAAATTCTAGTCTCAAAGCCTGTCCTGGATTTCTACAGCCTTAGGGTACCAATCCTTCTTGCTTTCACTTCACACAGCACTGTCTGCTATAGGCAATCTTAAGATTAAATTCCCAGAGGCAGCAATCTGGTCTAGTGGAAAGTGACCCACAACACCTGAGTTCTTTTAAGTATGAATAGAAATAGGATAATGTGCCCATGGCAGAAACTGGCCAAAATGTGACACATTATACCTCAGATCGAGAAGTGCCTGACTCAGTGCCTATAAACATTATCAGAGGCATAGCTGCCATTAATATATCAGAAAATTGTGCTACCAATCCTTCAAATTTTAGAGCTATTGCCAGTTGGTACCCCTCTTTCCTAGGCCTGCAGATTTTCCTTGCAGCATGGAGAAAAGTAGCACGGTCAGATTTGATTCCTCATCACCAAATCCCCCGACTGCAATTAAAGCCTTACAGGTGTCTGCATTCCCATGCAGGCAAGAGAGCAGAGTCGGATGCAGACATCTGCCCCACCCAAAATACATTTGAGTGGCAGAGGGGAAGAACAGAGCTGGCTGCTGTGCCTGCCTTCTCTCTCCAAATGTTAGCACGGGAATCTGGCACCAACTGGAAATATCAGACTGGGAGAGCAGAATTTGTCAGCTCAGTTGCACATTCTCCCAGAGATCTGTAATTGTGGTTAGTACAAATCTTGTACTGTATAAATACCAAACAGCACTTGAAAATAAGCACTTCCTTGGCACTAGAATCCCAAATCCCATCAAGAGGCTTTGTTAGAACCATCTGAATTTCCAAATCTACTAAGCAGTATTAATAATTATTATGCAAGCGGCACAAATCTGGGTGAAAAGGATGTAAATAACTTCCTCCAATATTAACTGGATTCCAGCCCACTACCTATGAAGTAAGCATCAGGTGCATCTCAGTGAGTACAAATGAGACAGCAAACTGCAGAGAAGGCAGGCCAAATATGAGAACTGCTACCCTAACAGGAAAATATCTGTATGGGAGCTTGGAATAGTCAGTAACTAGATTTAAAAAACATCAAGACGCATAAACCTTTAGTACACCTTAAATTCCCACTATAATTCATCTGCAGCGAAAAAGCACTACCACCCTTTAAACATCATTCCACTTCACCCTCAGTTCACCAGGGTTTATCTCAGAAGCAGTACTAAAGCTAACCAAGGGAAAAATATCTCCCTCCTGCCCTCCCCTTTTCAACTGCTGCTCAGAGGTCAACCACAGGCTGACCAAACAACCCTTACCAGCACAAGCTCAAGGAGGTCACACTCTCTTTTCCAGCTGGTACCTGACAACTGCCTGAGGTGATTGGCAGGCAGTTGACTGACTCTCCTACTCAGAGTGAGGACAGGCTCCATGCCACAGGTACTGACTGTGTCCTGGAGTCATGATCTCCAAAAGCTGTTCACATTATTAAACAGCAGAAGAATGGATGTCCTTACATACTGATGTCCTGACAACAGGGCTTTTGCAATGACATCAAGGGCTCACTATTAGGATATGGTAGAAACCTCTGTTCAAACCAGATCAGGAGAAGCTCAGTAAGAGAAGGAATACCTTCATGGGAATGACAACATCCCAACACCAAGCCTGTCAGAGAGCAGAACGCTGCAGAAGGGCTCTGTCTGTATTACCTTGGTGACAGAGTCATTCACATTGATAGCTGGCACTTTCAGGGTCCCATTGGCCTTCATCTTGTACAGGTTGTGAACCCCAGTGGTTGTCTCTTCTGAAATACCTCTAATTCCTGTGGGAAGAGTAAAAGGATTCACTTTAGTTGGAGTCAATGCTGTGCAAACCAGCTGTCCAGGTGCCGGGAGCATCCCCCAGAGGCTTAAATTAATCCCTTGGCAGAGAGCAAGGAAGACATAAAAACCCTCCAACAACTGCAAAAACACCAGAGGATGCGCTTCAGCTCCGCACCTGCCGGTGCTGTGCCTGCCAGGCTCCCTAGCAGGCTGTAGCAGCCCGGCTCCCGGAGAAGGCAGGCGGGTGTTTTGCCGCAGCCCCCCGGGGCTGATCTGCCTGTAGGGACAGGATCGGGGCTGGGGACAGCGACAGCTCCAGCCCCGGCCCAGCCCCGCTCCGCGGCGCCGCAGCGCCCTCTGCTGCCAGCCCGGGGCGCCCCTCAGCCCAGCCCGCACGGACCCCCAGAACGGCCTGAGCTGGAGGGACCCCCAGGATCACCCAGCCCAGCCCTGCCCTGCCCAGACCCCCCAACACCCCCACCCTGGGCACCCCTGGCAGCGCTGGCCAAACGCTCCTGGAGCTCTGGCAGCCTCGGGGCCGGGACCATTCCCTGGGGAGCCTGGGCAGTGCCAGCACCCTCGGGGGCAAGAACCTTTCCCTGATACCCAGCCTGACCCTCCCTGGCACAGCTCCAGCCGTTCCCTGGCTCCTGTCCCTGGTAACGGAGAAGAAAGCAGTCTTCCTCTTCTCCTCCCCTCGGAAGTTGTAACTGCAATGAGCTCCCCTCAGTCTCCTTCAACTGAACAGACCAAGTGCCCTCAGCCACTCTTCATATGGCTTCCCCTCAAGGTCCTTCACCATCCTTGTGTCCTTCCTTTGGACACTCTCTAATGGTTTAACATTTTCTCTTATATTGCAGTGACCAAAACCACACAATATTCAAGGTGAGGCTGCCCAAGCTCAGCAGGGCAAGACAATCCCCTCCCTTGACCAGCTGGTGATGCCCCCCATGACACAATTGGCCCTCCTGGCTCCAGGGCACTGCTCACATAGACAAGAAGTCTGGTCCAAATCCACCCTCACTCCCCAAAAAATCCAGCTGTGAGTTGGTCCAAGCCCAGGTGGGGAACTCTGAGTGCAATTCAACGTGGTTTTCACAGCAGGAACTTGGGCAGATTCCCCAGTGAATGAGCCCCTCTCGCTGCTCCCCAGACCACTCTGTAGCACATGAAGGAAATGAGAAAAACAGCACTAGAAGGGAAAAGGCTGATTAACTGGAGGAGAGAAAGCTCCAGAGACAGGTCACTGCAGCTTTCTACTACTTGGAAGTGGGCTTACAAGATGTGGACACACTGTTTAGCATGGCCTGTTGCAACAGGACAAGGGGAAATGCTTTTAGATTGAAAGAGGGTGATTCGGACTAGATATAAGGCAGTTTTTTTGTTTTTTTACAATGAGGGTGGCATAGGCTGCCCTGAGAAGTGCTGCATGCCCCATCCCTGGGATCGTTCAGAGGGCTCTGAGCAACCTGAATTGAAGGTGTCCTGCCCATTGCAGGCAGGTTGAACTAGATGGCCTTTAAAAGATCCCCTCCAATTCAAACCATTCTGTGATTCTATGATTAGGCTGACTGATCCCCACCACTTCCATCACCACAGAGCCCTCAATAGCCCCACTTCCCTGACAGTCATCTGCTGAGGAAATGTATTTGGCATATTTAGGGCTTGCTTGGAGGAGAGAGAAGAGTTTGAAGTTCACAGTGCAGCCTTGTGCATAGTGAAAAGGAGGATCTGTAGACAGTCTCCCAAAAAGCATCAGTTTCTGGAGCAACTGCCTGGATCATGGACAGTCATCCCCTTGAAGGAAAGCTTTTGGAGGTCATGGCAGGAACCTCCAGTTCAAACCTGCCCTCTCTTTTCTTGTGTATCTGGGAAATAGGAGACACATGCCTCATCATTCAAAGGCTCTCCAGATGAGAGCCCTGAGCTTAGCAGATTGTCTTTCCATGGCACTAAGCAGAGTTAACATCCCATATGCCAACAGCTTCCCCTCCCCGGAGGCACCCCAGCACTGCCCCAGGTGCCATTTACAGCTGGTCTAAACCACTCTGCAGCTGCCCCAGGTGCTGCCTACACCACTCATGGTCAATGCCTGAGTGACTGGAGAGCAGAGAAGGGCCTGCGACAAGGGCAAGTCTGAATGAAACTGACACAGCCTTGCTAAATGCTCAGACTTGCTTTGCCCTGTATTTCTCACCTGAGCAATGAGAGCAAGTCTGATCAATGAATCACAGGTGAGACAATCTTCCCCACACAGATCTTTTGCACAGATGCCAGAGACCTCCTTTGCACAGATGACTTTCTCCTTTGATCAGTTCTCATTTTCCCCCTTTTTTTATCTCGGTATTAAGGGCATTGGGCTTAATGGAACAAGCCAATAGTACAAAGGCCATTCCATCCCCTAACTGCAGGCACACTTCAGGAGAGGGGAAGCTTAATCAGCAGTTCCACACACATTTAACACATCTTCTAGCTGAAGGAATACTACTTTCAACTGTTAGCTGCACACTAGGACCGAACTATTTAAATTAAAAGCAGCTGAAGCATGGAAGACAATTCCCTCTGAAATTAACCCAGAAAACTTATCCAGCCTTTAAGTGGCAAATGGCATTTTCAGCTGTTTCATGCCAAAATGTCTCCTGTGCTCACAATCCACACACTGTGCATGCTCTGCCAACGTCACTGTCGTTCCACCTCCACAGAGGTCAGATAACCAAATAAGCCCTTAGGTTGTATTAGCTTCTGTGAGCTGTAAGATACCAAAATTGAATGCTACACTGCTTCATTTAAGCATACTTTGCAGCAAAAGGCTAAGCACAGATCTCAGATTAAGGAGATCAAGACTCTACTTCATGAGTCCCATTCTGGAAGTTTTTCTGTTTCCAAGGAGCAATGGACTGGAAGGTAAAACAGATCAAGTTTGTCATCCTCTACAGAGATCAGTCAATTTACTGAACTGCTGCAAGAAGCCTTTCAACTACAGCCAATGCAGACAGCCACACATTTTGGGAAGGGAAACGCTGACAGGCACTGCATCCTCCATAGACTCTTTAAAACCCCAAAGCAAGAGTCATTTCTGTGAATTTAGGAAGCAAACCCAGACAGGGATGGTTTTTATCAGAGGCAGACTACACAGGTATGCCAAGACATGAGACAGTACAAGAGCCACTGTCCTACTGCATTGTATTACACTGGTCCCTTCCCCACCAGGAGCACAAGACCAGCAAGAGGGTGAAAAGCACTGCAGAGGAGAAAGAAGGAAAACAGGAGGCTTGAAAGTGTGAAAGGAGCTCAGCTCAAGTACCTCTGGGAACAGACACCAACCAAGGTGTGCATGGTAGGGAAACAACCCTGCAAAACAGAGTATGAACATGGGAAATACTTTCTTTGGCTTCTGACAACACCTGGAAGACAGAGGGGGATAACCAATTGTATACCTGGACATCAAACATGGGAAAAGCAAGAGGTCATGAATATCACGGAGAGACAACCCAGGAAGCCCAAGACCTTTGATGGAAGAGAGGCTAAGCAAAGACCAATGAAAATCTTTCATTACAGTTTAAATAACACAAAGATGATAAGTGTTGGGTTATGAGCAACATCAGGCTGAGGATGAAGGACAAAGGGAAGCTTGTCACAAGAGAAAGTTTCCCTCTTCCTGGTGCCCCTACCTGCAGCAGGACACAGATGAGGAGCAGACCCCAGACTCCCCTCATGCAGCCTTCCACCTTCAGATTTTTTCCTCATATCTTCCTACTAAAGCAGAGCACAGGCCAGAGGAGAGCTGATCCAGCCAGCTCCTACAGCAACTTCCCCTCTACAAAAGTACCAACACCACTGTATCACCACTCAATTTCCTTCACATCCCAGACCAAACGGGCCCTTTAACAACCCTGGGCACACCTCTTGCTGCAGCACAGCTGATGGACATTGGCAGGGCTAAGGAGAGTCTGTCATACTGAAAAGTATGACATAACTCATACTAACCACATAAGGAGAGTCTGGCACAGAGCAGCCTGGTCATGTCAAATTCCCTTCACATAAATCCTTTACATAAACACATGCTAGCAACACTACACTGATCAGTTTTACTAACTTGCACTGAAGTCAAATCAAAGCAAAAGTCCCAATCCTGACTCCATTAGTATCTTCACTGACAAACTGAATGAGTATTTAAGGTAGAAAACTCCTCCTTTTCCACAGAAGGCTACAGGTTGTCATGATTTCGTTCAGAACTGCACTAAGACGATGGGTAAGAAATGCATTAATGTAAAATTGTTAATTGCAAACAGACATTGAGCAGTTCTAGAACACAGCCCGCTTCCAGGAAGCTTTTGGCATGACAGCAGAACTAGTGGTCATTCTCAGGTAATGGGTACACTGAAGTACAGCCAGGACAGGTCATTGCAGGTTATGTGCTACAGAGCAGAGGTGGCAACAGCTCCTGCAGGCAAGAGATTCTGGTCTTGAACTGTAAGGAATTTTCACAGCCTGTTGGCACATGCCTGTCCCTCTTCCTCCACCCCTTTTTACACGAGCAGCAAATTCCTGCAGAAACATCTCCCCCAAACAGCCTCCCAGGCAGAACTGTGCCTGCCAAAATAAAACACAAGTCACCTTTCAGCAGCTGTGGGTATTTGGTATGAACTAGGTTGGTAAGATCTCCACCATCATCCAGAATCATGTTGAGGGGCTGCCCATCCTTGAAGTACAGGGTCTGCTCGATGCACCACAAGTACTCCTCGTCTGTCTCCCCTTTCCAGGCAAACACTGCATGGGAACAAACACAAACCATTAGCCAGTTTCTTACTCAGCATGTAGTGAAGCAGTCAAGGAAAGATTTCATCAGCAGCTCCCAGTAGCGGCTGACAGACAGATGATTATCTGTGCCTGCCGGCCAGCAAAGACATTTGCACTGAAAAACAGACCTCAGAATAATCACTGTTCCAGGCTACAAACATGGCCAAAATTTTGAGACTTCATTACTCTCCTTATTCTTCTTCCATGTTAAAAAGGAGAAGACAAAGCAAACTAAAGCAGAGTCACAGCCACACTCATTAGAAATAGCCACTGGACCCACTGATACAGATAAATGAAAACACAACTACAGCATTTTCTAGCACAGCAGAAAAGAGGAACCAGACTTCAGCATGAGCTAAACAGCAGAATATAAACCCTTCAGCAACTCTGAGTTTAAATTCTAGTCTCTAGCCCAGCACTAAAATCCAAGCTGAGGTGCCTCATCTGCTCTAATCAGGGTGTATTGCTATGTCAGTACAGCCCCAGCAACAGGCTGCCACCACTGGCATGTTGCATCCACCAGGATTTGTCTTTCCAGGCATCTGTACTGTCTTCACACTATACCCAATGCTCAGAACTACTCAGCCACTCAAACGTGTACTGGGCACATTATTTACACACCCCAACATTTGGCTAAATTGTCATGTTCTCACTGTTTACACAGAAAACTGACCTTGAGCCCCAAAGAGCCAATCATGCAATTACCTATTCTGAAGTAATGTGTGTCAGGATCTCATACTGAAGCCAAAGGAACAGCATTCCTCCAGGGTCTCAAATTCAGTATGTGAAGTGCAATATTAACAAAAAGAACAAGTTCCAAAAATAAGGATACAAAGGGCAAAGGTCAAACACTTTGACAAACACTCAACCTGTAAATGGCTCTTCAGTCGAGTTTTGGGTATTGAAATCAGTGAGGAAGACAAACCAATGTCTAACAAAACCCACATGGCCCCTCTGAATCTCACACCAGAGGCAATGCCTGAAGCTGGTAGTGCCAAAGGAGCTGATGAAGGAATCACTTTGTTGCCACAGAATGCGCCACAGCTAGGAAAGACTTGTGGCAACAGTTAATTATAATAGAACTGAGAGACCCCTCTCAAAGTAGACTGCCAGAAAGCAAATTTAGCCTCTGCCAACAGCTGGGCTCAGGTAATGCAGTTCCCAGGACTGAGGATTGCATTTCCTTCAGCTGAGTTACACAGCAGACAGCTCCAGGTATATCTACTGATCCATGAGGAATTGCTCCTTATTGGAGTGCGACAGTAACAAGACAGCAGCACCCTGATACAGCACTTAAGGGGTATTAGGCAGGAACACAGCTGGGCTAATTCTAGCCTCAAAATATCTTAGGTATTGACCATGCCACTGTGACAGGGCACATGGCAGTTCCTTTACTTTTCCCAATCCCTTTTTAGCACAGAGCTTGCTGAAAAGCACCAAACACCTCCAGCTACACACACCTACACAACCACTCCATTTCATCACCCAGCCCATTCTATCCTCTTAATGAGCTCTAACACAGAGCCCAACAGCAGCCTTTGCTGGGAGACCTATGCACAGGCTGATGCAACACAGCTTGAATCAAATGTCCTGGTTTGTAATAACCACTGCTTCTGATGGGTTGTTCCTATCCTCAAGCTTGTTCAGAAGAGCTTGACGTGTACACAGTTTGATTTAACAGGAACAGGCAGTACAGCCCAACTCAGCCAAACCAGAACATGGAAAACTTACCAGGGATACCAGCTTTTGCAATAGCAGCTGCAGCGTGGTCCTGAGTGGAGAAAATGTTGCAGCTTGACCATTGTACCTGGAAAACAACCAAGTTTTGTTTGCTGAACAAAGTTCTGAGATATCAGGGACTCTCTATCAAACACAGGAGTTTAAAAAGAGAGAAAGAGCAGAAAGAAATTACTGCAGATTCCTGCCTTTTTCAGTAGCTCTGCAAAGACAAGGTGAGAACTGGGTGTCAGACTAAGTCAGGAAAAATCATGTCACATGGAGAGAATGGGAATGAGCTTTAGCTGTGCCATATATTCAGCCATCTCCTTGCTCACAAGCACTTCTCCCAGACAGCCAGAGCATACTCCAGATCTTCAGGGGTGCCCAGCAGGGTGGGTTTGGGAAGTTTTGGTCAATAAAAGTCAGATTTTCAGAACAGCCCTATAGCAAGTGTCCACTGAGGGTATGGACATGCAGCAACACACCTGCTGGCACTCACAAGAGTCAGAAATGCAGCTGAAACATTACACACTACCCAGGCATTCTCTAAGATTACGCTCACCCACCTCCCACTTTGTGCTCCAGTCATGGAAGCTTTTCCAGCTAAGTGTTTTCCTCAGATTTCATAACTAGGCTCAGGCACCTAGAAAAGCAACAGCATGTTGCTGAGTTGCACTGAAAAAGATCTGCACACCTACTGCAGCTCACAGCACTGCATCCCAGAGCCACATACCCTCTGCTCCCCAGAGGGCTCACTGGCAGCTATTTGCATGTTCACCTGTTACAGAGCTTGAGTAGAGAGGGCAATAAGGCACAATCATCCAGCCTGTTTCCAGATACTCACCCCACTCGAATAAAAAGTGACATTTCAAAGTAAAGGGTGCAGTAGGAAGCAGCCTACACTACCAACACTTGCCATGAAAACACACCTGGAAGGAGCACAGGAAAACAGAATCCATAACTTAAAGCTGCACCTTCTCACCTGGGTTTTTGCAAGCTCCCCCCATACCAGCAGAGATGACATCAGGTGTCATGACATTCAAAATATACAGAATACCTATATATTGTGTACACTTCAGACTTGATACAGACTTGTGGTAGTGACATAGAGCCTAGAATAACCAGCACACCTGATGGGCTCAGACCCTAGTATTAACATCACTGATTACGGAAAGGATTACTTTTTGTTACAAAATCAGAACTTATACTCTGAAGCGTATTTATTCTATCCTTGTTAACCCAGCCAAAAAATGAACACCAAGGTTACTATGCAGCAGTGAGCTACATCCTCATTACATGGGGTATGATTTAATCAGATTCAGTCCTCCCTCCCTGGCACCAAAGTTCTGACAGAACAGATGAACCAGGGCTGAATCCAAACTCAAATCAAAGTCTAAACTAATCCACAGGCATCAGGACCAGGAGTTAACACAGCAGCACACACCTTTAAAGGTACAACCGCATCTTAGAGAAACCAAGTCTCTGCAGGTACCTCCCTGAATGACTTGGATGAATCCCATATAACACTGATTTGGGGTGATGCTCAGCTTAAAGCAGCTTGGCAATGTCTAACTAAGCACACAACTGCCCCCTAGGCCAGCCATACAGGGATACAGCAACCAACAGGAGCAGCAAGGAGCTTCCCAAATTTAAATGGCTACTGCTTCCTTTTAAATCCTGCAGAGGGACAGGAGTTCCACATAGAGTGGCTGGAACAAAGCCAGGACTGTACCTCCACATCAAAGCTCTCCTTCAGCACTGCACCATTTGCAACCATAGGACAGCTCTGAACAGGCTGGGGAACACCTTCACAGCAGCATGTACCTTGCCCAGGCTGACCTGGCACCGGTGTCCATACCTACCTCCTCCTCTTTTTGAGGAAACACCTTCACTGCTACCAAGAAAACTCCTCCTTTTCCAAGTGCCTTTCAATCAGCATGACACTGCTCAATTCTTAACTGTTCCCAGAGAGGGATCCCAGATAAGGTACCTTCTGGGGAGCCAAACTGCAGGAAAAAGGAACTTCAGATCATATACATACTTAATAAACCATTGAAATTCCAGTCAGCTCCCTGCTCAGCACACAGATCATGCTCAGATACCCGGCTCTCCTCGTGCCCTGTACAGCACTCAGCTGTGATGTCTGGACTTCATTCAGCAAGTCAGGCATGGGACACAAGGCAGTAAATGGCTTCTAAGTATCTCATACTTAAATATGGATGAGTAACTGGTCCATAGTCACACAAAAAATTCAGTGGAGACCCCAGCCCTCAGTCCCTGAGCCACACTGCATCCCTGTTGTTTTCCTGCACAGCCCAAGGGCAGCATGAGCTCTCAGAAAACATTATTAGATTTTGCTGACTTTACCAGGGCAGCATGGGGTTCTTAATACAGGCTAATCTGTGCTGGAGGCAGTCCCTAGAGCTGCAGCATGAGCAGCTGCAGCGCTGCAAGCCCGAGCACAGCATGGCTGCGTGGGAGCAGCTGTGGGCACTGCCCAGGGCACTGCACACAGGGCACAACAGGCACTCAAAGCTGCAACTTGTCCACAGGGAACACACACACCCCTCACTCCAGGGGTGCTCAGGGCAGGCGACAAGCTTCTAGCTCAAGGAGAAAAGACATAATCCATCCATGTGGAGATTGCAGCCTCATCCAAAAAGTACAGACATTTGCCAGGATTCCATAAGGTGTTACATAAGCAGGAGCAGTGACCTGGCAGAGCATTACCCAGGAGCTGAAGGAGAAACTCAGAGCCACATTACCTCAGCCCCCAGCACGATGAGGGTCTCTATGAGCACTGCTGTCTGCACGGTCATGTGGAGGCAGCCAGCGATGCGGGCGCCTTTCAGGGGCTTGGATGCAGAGTACATCTCCCTCATCTTCATCAGCCCTGGCATCTCATTCTCCGCAATCTCAATGGCCTTGCGACCCCAGTCCGCAAGGCTGATGTCAGCTGCAAGAGAAGCAGGACAGGTGTCAGAATTTGAATAGCTGAGACCTCGGTATCTGTTCACACGCTTGTGGGTAGGCACATGAAACAGCTGAACAGAACACCCAGCAACAGCTGGGAGACAGAGCTGCAGAAAAAACAGACCCTGTTCCAGTTAATCTCTGTTTCTTTGCTATCTATGGTACACAGGATTTTGCATGAGTTTAGGCCAAACCTAACAGCCCCTGTAAAAAAAAGCATGCTACTGCAAGAGGGTATAAATCAACTGTGATCTGGACACCCCAAGGCCCGTGAATTCAGTAGGCCACGGCCTTAAGCACTTCTTGCACACACTCCCCAAGAGTCCAAAACTTCCTATAGGGACTGACTTCCACAGTACTGACCTGCATATGGGGAGGGGTTTGCTTTAGGGCAGTAGCTTCCCACACAAAGAATGATCCCTAAGAGTGCACCAGGAGTTGAGCCCAGCTTAGCTCCCCCTCCTCACAGCAAAGCTGCAGGTCCTTCCCCACTGGATACACAATTACTTTAAGTGACCATAATTACCTTAGTTACCAGTCTACTTCTACTTTTGTAAAAAGGATCTCTAACAGAAAAGCCCAGCAAAAAACAAGCAAGAGAAAATTCTGACAAGCTCACTGCATTCACCATGGATGTCAAATCCCAGCCTTAAAAACACAAGGGTCAAGCAGGTAATAACCAGTTGCATCAACTCCCTGACACTAGCCAACACAGAGTATCCTTCTTACTCGATTTGAGATTCTTTGAGAAATTTCAGGAGCTCACCATTTCATTTAGACCATAGTCAGATGCTCTTTTGTCACCTACCTCGTGGATACAGACTGTTCAGAGCACTGGGGAACACCAGGACTCCGAGTCAGACTGCCGGGTTTAATACACCCATGGCTAATTGCATTTTGCTGCAGAATGAAGCCTGAGGCCACTGAAGCTATTGCACGTGCTAGAGCTGACTGGAGCACAGCCTGTACACCACCGGGACTGAAAACTGCCTGAAAACAGGCAAGGAAAGGACCACGGAAACAAATACATCAAGAGGAGGAGGACTAATCTTACCCCTGCCCTGTTAGGGGCTTGGTAGCTTTAGCAGGGCTGATTTAAAAATATCCTCATGTATTTTAGGTTCAGAGTCTCCAGGGTAAATTATTTATGAATCTGAGCCTTATAGACTAATGCTCTTTTCTTTGAATGAAGCCTCCAAGGAACATCCAACTCTTTATAAAAAGAGGGGTTCTTTGTGAAGTTTCAGGTCTCCAGAAATCCCCGCCAAAACCTTCAGGGCACATGAGTCAAAGGTCCCAGGATGGGAAATACTTTCACCTTCGGAGCTAAGCCTGTTCCCGCCAAGGGCTCTGTGCGGCGGGGGAGGGACGGGGCAGCCGNGCTGGGCCCGCCCCGCGCTTCCTCCGGCCGGGCCGGCCGCGGGCCCGCCTCCTCTGCCGGCAGCCAGGGCACGGAGTGAGCGGGGTTGGGCTGTCCCCAGAGCCTGCCCCGTCCCCAGAGCCTGCCCCCCGGTACGGTCTCTGCCGTAGCTTCAGCCCCGTGCCCGAGCAGGCTCTGGTGGCCGCTGCACCCGCCGCTACCGGTGCCAGCACAGGAGCCGGTGTATAAATATCTGCAGGGATGGCTCGGAGCATGGACCGGGCTCTGCTCTGTGGGGCCCAGCAATGGTAAAAGAGGTAACGGGCAGAAGCTGAAGGAAGTTCCACCTGAACATGAGGAAGAATTGGCAAGTGACCACTCACTGGAACAGATTGCCCAGAGGAGCTGTGGAGGCTCTTTCACTAGAGATATTCCAGATTCATGCAATGGGATGACTGTTTGACCCAGGATGTGGGACCAGAAGCCACACTGTGGTCCCTTTCAGCCTCACCCATTTTGGGATTCTGTAACCCAGAGTTACATGAAGCCACAGCAAGTCCCAGGGCAGTGCCAGGAACAGCCCTAATTCCCAATGTCAGGCATGCCCATGTGGGCACTGAGCAGGCAGCACTCCTTGTATCGCTTTCCCAAGAGGATCCCACAAGATGTTCAGTGTGAAGTGTTACCCTGGGGCACGCAGACCCCACACTGCAGCAGGGCCCAAGGCAGTGGGCAGGATACAAGTGGTGAGATGCCAGGAAGAGCTGCGGCCAAGGTGTGAGCAGTTCTATCAGCCTGGACCTTGGACTTGGCTGCAGGCAATTGCCCTCCCCAGCCTGCGGCCCTCTGCCAGGTGCTGGGCAGGGCTGCCGGCCCCCTGGCACAGCCAATGCCCGCTGCACATGCAGGAGGCACAGCCCCGCTTCGGCCTTGCCTGTGGGTCACGCACACATTTGCTTCTGTTCTAACATCTGAAATACGTTTTTCATAAGCCTCAGTCATGAACTGGGATGAACTTTCCAGCCACACTGTTAAACACACCTCCTTTAAACCGTGAAATATATAAGAGTGAGGATTTCCTCATAATTACACAGATATTCTCACTGAATTACTTTGAAAAGCTTGAAATAATTCCCAGTGCGGAGTTTATCCAGAGACCACAGTTCCCAGTCCATCCTGTAAATGAGGGTAATTATTTTTTAGGTGAGCAGTCACTGAAAATCAGTTGCTGCTCTGAAGATCAGCAACTGATCTTCAGTGACTGTCCTACAGTGAACAGACCACAGAAAGACAGAAATCCCAGGAGAACACCTTGACAGACAATCAGTACACATGAAAATTGCAGGATTTCTGTAAAATACTCAGAGTGCTGCAGGTGCACTGGCACCATCTGATGCTAGTGCACCTGCATACCTTGCAGGTATGCATACCTTGTGTTGGGGGTTGGGTTTCTTTCTTACAGAATTTTCTCCCATACATTGCTAGGGAATTAATTACTGGGTACTTATGGGTACTCAGGAAAGACAAAGGAAATGGCCAAAAATCAGGGGAGAGGGTGGCAGTCGGTTGGAGGCATTTTCGCTTCTGCTCTTCTCTCTGGAAGAGCTGCTCTCTTGGAGGGAACAGCGAGGCTGTTGGTTTTTACTGTGGGGAGATTTCAGCGGCCCCACCGGAGCCCAGCTCACAGTGACCCAGCACCGTCTGTCCGTGTGTGCCCGGGAATTCGGATCCTGCTCTCTCCCTGCTCTGCTGGAGCCGCGCTGCCCGCGCCCGCTGTTCCTTCGCTCCTGCTCTGGTTTCCCCAGGCCGTGTCCCGCACCCCTGCTGCTGCCGGGACCTTTCCACAGCTCCAGCTGCGGCCACCGAGCTCCTGACACATCTCGGGCAGCACCCTGGGCTTTCTGCTCACCCCGTGTGCCTGTGTCGGTCACTGCACCAAAGGGGAAAGTGCCTGCGGTGAAAGATTCACTGCGCCCTGATTCTTTCTTGTTGTTAACACCATAGTTATTGTTGTTATTTTGTTTAACTTGTTATATGCAGTAGTAAAGAACTGTTATTCCTATCCCCTTTTATCTTTGCCTGAGAGCCCTTCAATTCCGGGATTGTAACAATTCAGAGGGGGGAGGTTTTGCATTCTCCATTCCCAAAGGGTCTCCTGTTTTTTTCCCTGGCAGATACCTGTCTTCCAAACTAAGACACCTTGACTGATACTGTCTGTCAAAGAAGTCTGTAAATCAAAAGGTGCCCAGTGCAGGCTTCATTCCTTTCATTTTGTCCCTCAGCACCCAAGCACTCTTAGTTCTTCTCCAGGGATAACACAAAATTCCCCCCTGGTGCCCATGAAACTGCAGTCCCTCCTGGGCTCACCCCTGCCCCCAGCTCCGGGGTCCTGAGCACGGGGAGGACCTGGAGCTGCCGGAGGGAGTGCAGAGGAGGCCCCGGAGATGCTGCGGGGGCTGGAGCCCCTCTGCTCTGAGGAAAGGCTGAGAGAGTTGGGATTGCTCAGCCAGGAAGAAAGAAGGCCCTGGGGAGGCCTCACTGCAGCCAAGCAGGACTTGGAGGGGCCCTGGGGAAGGATGGGGACAGAGTGTTCAGCAGGGCCTGTGGCTGGAGGAGAAGGGGGCATGGATGGAAACTGGAGGAGCTCAATTTAGCTTTGATCTGAGGAAGATGTTTTTCTCCCACGAGGATGGTGAGGCCTTGGAACAGGCTGTGCAGAGCAGCTGTGATACCCCATCCATGGGAACATTCAAGGCTGTGCTGGATGGGGCCCTAAGCAACCTGGACTAGTGGGAGGTTGATCAGGTTGGAACAAGATGATCTTTAGGGACCCACCCAAGCCAAGCCATTCAAGGATTCAATCATTTTACAACAAAAAGCACCCAATCTGGAAGGACGCTGGAACTCCTGTCACATCACAGTTCCCAGATTCATTGTGTCACAGCCAGTGTTCCAGGTGAAACTTCCAGCACCTGTTGTCAAGCACAAAACAACCATTACCCTGTGTCACTCTAGGACACAAAACAGCACGACACGGACGACAGCTCATTCCAAGACAAAAGAGATTTAATTTCTGATTCCATCTCCTTATACACAAAATCCAAGGGCCAGTGTCATTGGAGGATCACAGTGCCACCTTTCCAATGCCACGGTCAACCCAAGAGTCCATCAGCTTTCTCCTCCTCCATAAAAGAATGTAAACAATAAGTTATTTACACAAAGTGTGTGAGAAAGTTCTGGAGAAAAATGCAAACACAGAAGGCTTTTAGAAAACTTGAAAAAATACAGGACAACCCTGTAGCCAGCAGAGCCTTCAGTCTGCTCGGAGACCACCCTTGGCACTGGTCACACCAGACTGTCCTCAGCTGCTCCTTGCTATTGGCATCAGTCCTGAGGCCAATCAGGACTTCCAATCCTCATCCTGGTCAGCACCTGGGTTCTCAGCACCAATCGCAGCAGGATGTGCACTCCTGTCCCAGTGAGGGTACAGTGCCATTCCAGGGAGGGGGGCACCTGCCGATTGCCCGGGCAGGCTGGAGCCCTGTGGGGATGGTGTGGAACAGGCACCCCACTGTGAGGTTGTGCTGCCTCATCCAGGCTGCCAGAGAGACCATAGAAGAGAAGGAAGTGGATATGGGGATGATGGAGGTTGTTTCGGAAGATTATATGGAGGAGACAGAGGTGGATTTTGAAGAGTATGTAAAAGAAATGAGGTGGATATGGAAGAATAAGACATGGAGGTGGATATGGAAGTGTTTAAGGAAGATGAAGATAAGATTTTGGGAGTAAGACTGACCCCAGCAGCAGGACAGGCAGGTGCTGGCCATGCCCTGCCCACAGGCAGGTTGGGTCCCCTGTGGCCAGGCAGGGGCTGGGCTGGGTGGCCCCGCTCAGGGACACGGTGCCCCAGGGGGGCCCTGGATTCTGGTGGCACAAGCAACACCCCCGGCCTGCCCTGTGCTTGCTTTGGACCACACAAGCCCTGTCCCAGCACCTGGGGCCCGTCCTAGCCCCAGCTGGGCTCAGTGCTGGCGGCAGAGTCCCACTGTGCCAGTGTGTGTCAGCCTGGGGGCACAGGGAACAGCCCTCAGGGCCGGGCTGGAGTGGCCCCGTGCTGCTTCCTTCTCTTCCAGGAATAACAGATGATGGACACAGCCCCTTCTGTATTTAGATATCTAAATTGTTAGGTTCTTCTGTAAATATGTTGATTAGATTCCGGGTGTTCTATAGGTCCCCTATGCTGTAAATACATTTCTAAGGTTTTTATTTTTATATATGTTTTTAGTCTTTAAATACATTTTTTACGTTACTGTTTTTAGATAGGTATTTAACCTGTATTTTTTATAGATAGCTGTTGTTATATGAATTCTTATATTGTACATATGTTTCGTACTTTGTTGTTGTTTCTGCTGCTCTGTAAATAAATTGTTTGTCACACCTCAGCTCTCTTTGCATTTCCTTTGGGCACAGGCAGCGTTTGCACAGCTGTGGTTTGCACTTGCTCCAGGTTGCTGGGGCTGGAGGTCCCTGGGGGTGCCGGCACAGCCACCCCAGGGCTGGGGGTCCCTGTGCACGGGGGGGTCCCACTGACGCCGCTCCTGGCACTGGGCACTGCTCGTGTGCCTGGGCTGCTGCAGAGCGGTGTCCCCAAGAGCAAAGCTGTCACCAGCAGAGAGGGGGCTCTGACAGCAGCAGCCCCTGCAGCGATGCCACCAAAGCAGGCAGGAAACCTTCTGCCACCCTTCCTGCTGGAGCCACGGGGACTCCTGTGCCGAGAGCCGGCATCAGGCCACAGGGATGCAAAATCCACGTTCATGCTCTGAAGGCCATGACAGCCTTGGGAATTGCTGGAGCCAGGATCTGGGGAGCAGCTTTTGCAGCTGCAGGGACTGATGTTTAAGGATTGGAGCATCCGAAGGCTCCAGCCTTTGCTTCCCCCCTCACACACACTTTGCATTGCCCTGTGCCCGGATTGCTCAAGACACAAAAGCCAAGCGAGGGGATCCTCGCCCTGCCCGCGTTCCTGCTGCTTTAACGTGGGCTGTGATGTCACAGCTCTGAGACCTATGTCACAGGAGTCCCAGGGCCAATTCTATTAGGGCCTGGAATGATGGAATCCTGGAATAGTTTGGCTTGGGTGGGACCCTAAAGGTCCTCTTGTTCAGCCCTGAGCAATCTTCCACCTCACCAGTTGCTCGGGCCCTGTCAAGCCTGGCCTTCAATCAGGTTCCCAGGAATGGGGCATGCACAGCCTCTCTGCACAGCCTGGGCCTGGGCCTCACCTGCCTCACACCAAAGGATATTTTCCTAACATCAAATCCACTCCTTCATTAGAACCCATTCCCCCTTGTCCTGT